>CAXITT010000054.1:752174-777235 GCA_964033795.1 Lymnaea stagnalis | reverse complement strand
ATCAAATAAATCTTTAATTTTGTTGGTTATTGTTCCACAAGACACAACTCTACTCCAAATAACATCAAATAAATCTTTAATTTTGTTGGTTATTGTTCCACAAGACACAACTCTACTCCAAATCAAATCAAATAAATCTTTAATTTTGTTGGTTATTGTTCAACAAGACACAACTCTACTCCAAATAAAATAAAATAAATCTTTAATTTTGTTGGTTATTGTTCAAGAAGACACAACTCTACTCCAAATAAAATAAAATAAATCTTTAATTTTGTTGGTTTGGTTAGAAGCACCAAAAACATAGTTAAAGGAATTTGACAACATATACTGTTGGTTGATAGAACAATGATAGGCAAGAACAACATATATTATTGGTTGACAGAACAATGATAGGCAAGAACAACATATTAAATGTGATATGCATACACCGTAGACTGATACATGTCTTTAAACCTTAATAATAGACTTAGAAATACAAAAATGGCCAAATATACCACGTATCCATTATCGTGACAAGTACATCATCGTTTTCATACATCTTAACAACCTATCAACTACACAGGCCACAAATATATCCTTAAGATATCAGAAGTAATTCAACTTCCGACATAACAATGGCGAACAGTTAAGTTTAAAAAAAAAAACTGTTTATATTTATTGTCGTATTTTCATGTGTCCTGTCAGATGAGGAAGGCTCTTGGCCGAGACGTTCTTCTCTTATTGTCATGTCTTCCGAATCTAGTCGCCACACACCTTGTTCTACTATTTCCTTCCCACAGATTGAACGCACTACTTCGTTTGTTATAGTCCTTTAACCTTCAGCTTTGGCTCATTTGGTGGAGTGATGCAAATTTTAAAAATAAAGAATGCATTGTTAACATCGCTTGGGGGGCAATTCATCGACATTATGCTTCTGGCTATTAAATTCTTGGTTAAACCTTTCAAATCAATGTATCATGTTTATCTTGCAAGATACCAGAGGAGTTAAGTAGGCAAAATTTTTCAAGGGCTACACTTGACTTGGACCATTTTGTCCTTATATTATTCTGTTTGGGGACACGCTGACTTATCCGGATAACATAGTACGCCATTCTTCAGGACCAGCCCACAGAAATACAGATTCACTTACAGCAGACTATTTTGTGGCACGTCTAAACAGATTCACTTACAGCAGACTATTTTGTGGCACAATAATTTAACAACCCTAAAAACAAAGTTTTTCCTATAAATCCTTTATATATTTATTATTGTGCGACTTAGCGGTGGCTACGGTTCTTGGGAAAAAAAAATCATTGCAGTTGATTTTTCTTCACCTTCCCATAAAAAACAGGACACATTGATTTCTGGGCGTTGGGGCTAAACATTGGACAGAATGTGTTGTCGTCGGACACGAGTCTATGCGCAAAGTTTCATTTCGATGTGATGACCGGAAGTGGGTCATTTGGCCATCCCGAAGAAATGGCGCATAACCCAAGAACAAAATGGAAGTTAAGATAAAAAATTTAAACATGTGTCTGGTCAATATTTATTTATAAATCATTATAAAATACTAAGCCTGCACAACAACATACGGCCCGCAGACAGCCCGCCAGCACCCACTGTGCGGCCCGCAAAGTAACAAAATAATCTTTTATATTATTTTCCTAATAGCTTTCGCCCCCTGTCCAATTTTCTTTCGGCCCGCACAGGTTTTTCATAAAGTATTACGTCCCGCCTTACATTTTGAGTTGTGCAGGCCTGATATTTACAGTAAAACTTCGCTATGACACGCCACGCTATGACACGCCCACGCTATTACACGCCACGCTATTACACGCTATAATGTGACTTCAAAAAAAACAACACAGTCTTGTCCGTGGCATGTCTCCGTAATTTTGTATTTTCATTCGCACATCCAAATTCTTTTTAAAAAGATGTGAAATGGTTTTTTAAAAAAAACACATACATTCTCGTACAACATCACACAGAAATTATCAAAATTTCACATTACAGAACTCTTCTTAAAAATCCTTTAAAAAAAACTTCTCTTATTTACTTTTTAAAATCTCTGCGCCATTTGGCATATATAAAAAAACTCAAACTAACGCAATCCCACACTAACGAGACCCCACACTAACGGGACCCCACACTAACGGGACCCCACATTAACGGGACCCCACACTAACGGGACCCCACACTAACGGGACCCCACATTAACGGGACCCCACACTAACGGGACCCAACATTAACGGGACCCCACACTAACGAGACCCCACACTAACGCGACCCCACATTAACGGGACCCCACACTAACGGGACCCCACACTAACGGGACCCCACACTAACGTGACCCCACATTAACGGGACCCCAAACTAACGGGACCCAACATTAACGGGACCCCACACTAACGGGACCCCACACTAACGGGACCCCACATTAACGGGACCCCACATTAACGGGACCCCACACTAACGGGACCCCACATTATCGGGACACCACATTAACGCGACCGCACATTAACGCGACTCTGCTTGTGATATTTCACTTTGTACCGTACTTCATAACAAAATAGATATACTTATTAAGAATTTGAAACATGTATAGTTTAATGCAAAAGTGAAACATTTTTTAGAAATAGCTTTGACATAGGGGGGGGGGAGGGGGGTCATTGTCTTTCCATTTCACAGGAAGCTGAAAGCATTCAAGCACACTCGGAAACAGCTGTGTTGGGAATGTGAATACTATCATTTATATATCTATACATGTCTGATTTGGCTTTTAGGCACACATGTTGCCATTGAGCGTATCCGGAAATTTGTTGGAAAGAAATTTCGTCGACGGAAAATTGATCGACGGAAGTTTGATCGAACGGAAATTTGATCGAATTTTTTTCTTTTCAGTTCACACGATCAAATTTTGCGTCAAATTTGAATTTTTGAACGCATAATTTTGTTTTACTGTGTAGTATAGTACGTTCAAAAAGAAATTTGACGAAAATTTGATAGTTTGATCTGGAAAAAAAAATTCGATGAAATACCCGTTCGATCCAACTTCCGTCGATCAATTTCAGTCGACGAAATTTAATTCAAAAAAATTCCCGGTAACCGCCATTGAGCCACTGATACGGCCACATTTCATAAAATAATTCAAATCTCTACCAAAGACGGTTAGAATTAGATTAAGCATTATTAATTGCGGTTAATGTAGCAACACAATTAATGGAAGTACGGAAGAGAAAATTGTTTATAGAAAAAATGTTAAGGTGAAAATTTTAAAGTTGTATTAAAAATAAAAAGTTGGTAGCCTTCATTGTACAGAAAACTATGTGTTGAAAAAAATTAAAACCATAAATTAGTAGAAAATTAAATCTTCAGTTGGCTACACTTTTTTTTTTGCTTCATGGCTACCTCCGACCAAGGGGTAATGGATTGACCATCACGTGGTGAGCACATTCTGGGATAGGCAAGTTTTAAAATTTCCCATCTATAAAAAGAACACATTGTAAAACACAGCAACATTGCCATTTACAACTGACCATAGACAATGTCATTCACAACTGACCAGAGACAATATCATTCAAAGCTGACCAGAGACAATGCCATTCACAACTGACCAAAGACAATATCATTGAAAGCTGACCAGAGACAATGCCATTCACAACTGTCAAGAGACATACTAAGACGAGACACTAAAGGTTTCAAGTGTCCGTCAGCAAAATCACACAACTATTTACTGAAATTGAGCAACAAATTGTTCAATGTACATAGCGCCCTTCAGTCCGCTCGACCTTAACAATAAATTGATCAATGTACATAGCGCCCTTCAGTCCACCCGTCCATAACAACTATAAAATTTGCAGTCGTCCATTATCGCGGTCTCCTAATCTTAAAGACGAATATACCGCTGAGTATAAAGTATACAGTCGTCGTCATGAACAGAATGATATATCCTAGTCCCAAGCGACAGTTGACCTTTTCAAAAAGGTCAAGAACTATTCCCCCGATGGGCGTGGCTAGGGCCTGTGGTAGAACCAGCGATTGGTGCCACACGGCAATATCTTTGGCTTTGTCTGAGTTGTCGGCCAGCACGTCCATGACCAGGGCAAAGTCCACAGACTGGTAGGCACCAAAGCCCAAGCCTGCAATACAAAGGAACAATGAATCTAGAAACATCTAAGCAATCCATACAAGGAGAAACATTTAAACAAACACTACATATAGAAACATTGATAGAAACAATTCATGTAGAAACAATGAAGTAAACAAAAGTATAGTAATATTAATACAATACAAATGCAAGCAATAAAATCGCTTGGACGCTAACAACATTTCTTCCTCTTCTTCTATCTCTTAAGGGCCCACGATCAATTTATTGATCATTTTGGCTCCTATGCATGTAGAGGGGGATTTGCAATATTTCTGTGCCTGGCGTTGATGAGGATATTTTACTGTTGCAAGCGCTACTTTGTGAGGGTATCATGCACTGGGGGTTGGAAGGCCTGAGGCAATAGACGCAAATGTGTAAAATGTTGTCGCCTTAACTGTTCCTTTTGAAAGCTTGTTCCAGTCCCAGCCTATTGTTTCAAGCACGGTGCCAACGCTAGAGGTATTCTTTTAGCGGTTCAGGACAAAGCGTGCTTCCCGTCGCTGGACCGCCTCCAACCTGTCAATGCTCATCTGGGTAAGCGGGTCCCAGACTGAAGATTCGTAATCTAAAGCCGGACGTTCAAAGGCTTTATATGCTATTTCTTTCACACAGGAGTTGCCAATCTTTAGATTACGCCTTATGAACCCCAGGGTCTTGTTTGCCTGGTTTCACACATTTTTAATATGCTTGTCCCAGCGGACCTCTCTTTGAATGGTAACACCCATGTACTTTACGGAGGAAACTGGCTCAAGTATATGGCCATGTAGTTCGTATTGGTAGTGTAGAGCAGTACAACTTCTAGAGACTGACAGTGTCTGGCACTTGGCAGGGTGAAATTCCATGTCCCAGCTCATCTTCTACTCAGCTAACCGATTGAGATCCTGTTGTAGCAGGTCCTGGTCAGATCTGTTGGCGATCGTCATATACACCACTGTGTCATCTGTGAACAGTTTTGCTTGGGATGTCAGCTTCTCGGGTAGGTCATTAATGTATGCTAGGAACACGCAGGGCCTAACACTGATCACGGGGTGACCCCTGCCTTCACACCGACAAAGGAGGAGCTTGTAACTTCCACCACTACTGCCTGGCATCGGTTACTGAGGAAGTTAGAGATCCATGTTTTAGTAGTGCATTGGATTCCATATCTCTGAAGTTTCTGTAGACGCAAACTATGATTGTCACGGTCAAATGCCTTTGAGAAGTCCATAACCAGCACGTCAGTTTGATTGCTGTTCTCCAGGTTGGTCATTAAGTCTTCTAAAAATTCAAGGAGCTGGGTCTCACATGATCTATTGACTCGGAAGCCATGTTGACAGGCATTGAGTATATTTTGGCTTTCAAGATGCTTCATGACAGTGCTTACGATTACGTGCTCCAACAGTTTGCAGACCACGCTGGTGAGGGATATCGGACGATAGTTGGCAGGGACGGAATGCTCCCATTTCTTGTAGATTTGAGTGATATGCGCTGTTCTCCAGTCTGCTGGAACATTGCCTGTGCACAGCGACGATTAGAAGAGGATTGTCAGTGCAGGAGCGATTTCTTTCGGCTAATTCTTTGAGCACTCGTGGTTTGATGTTGTCAGGACCACATGCTTTGTAGGGGTTAATGGTTTTGAGAAGGGCAAGCACACCCTGCTCTGATATCTATATATCTTCCATGACGGGGTAGGATCTGTTCATCATGCTACTCTTCAGAAGGAACTCAGCCTCCGAGTACTCTCTACCGTCACCAAAGACCCACTGGAACTGCTGATTTAGTATGTCAGCCTGTGCTTTTAGATCAGATAACAAATGGCCATCCCACCTCAAAAAGGGGGGGGGGGACTCGAGCGTTTGAGGAATTTTTGTGCTTCACATAGCTCCAGAAGCCCTTGTTCTTTACACCCATGGTCGGGGTGTCTTCCTCTGTGAAGATGCCGTTCAGGTAGTTCCAATAAGATCCGCGCAGTAAGTGTTGGAGTTGTTCAGCGGAGCCTCAGTACCTCCTCTCTCAGTTCAACTGAGCCATTTTTCTTCAATCGTTTGTATTGGCGGTCTCTCCTGTGGATGAGCCAACGGATTTCAGTCGTGACCCATGACTGATTGATCTTAGGTTTGATGGTCTTATGTGGTATGAATTTCTTCACTGCATCAGTGATTGTTGTCTTAAACTTCATCCACAGCTCTTCTGTTGTCGCTGTCCCCTGAATCTCCTGTATGTTTTGAGCTCAGCTCCGTTGTCGCACTCCTCAGGCCATCCCAGTCTGCCTTGGCATAAACTGGGATGTCTCGTATGATCTGTTTCATTTTTAGTGTGTTGACCTGAAATTCACAATATGATATGCAGTGGTCTGATATCCCGGGGCTGAACTCAACTTTTGGGATGCGATGTGGACAGTTGGTGAGGTGTAGGTCAAGAGTTCCCCTCACCCCTTCGTGGGTTCTTAAACCAGCTGTTCCAGACCATGGTTGTTAATTATCTCCATGAATTCTAAGTGTAGCACAGGGTATGGGGACTTGGGCTTCAAGGCAGGAATCTGCCAGTTCCAACCAGTAAAGTTAAAATCCCCCCCCCCCACCCTATAAAGAGAAAAGCGTTCTTCTATTTACCTAGAAGTACAACCAAGAATGGCCAAAATATCTACCTAGAAATACAACTATTAATGCTCACAATATCTACCTAGAAGTTCAACTAATAACGGTCACAATATCTACCTAGAAGTTCAACTAATAACGGTCACAATATCTACCTAGAAGTTCAACTAATAACGGTCACAATATCTACCTAGAAGTTCAACTAATAACGGTCACAATATCTACCTAGAAGTTCAACTAATAAAGGTCACAATATCTACCTAGAAGTTCAACTAATAACGGTCACAATATCAACCTAGAAGTTCAACTAATAACGGTCACAATATCTACCTAGAAGTTCAACTAATAACGGTCACAATATAACCCTAGAAGTTCAACTAATAACGGTCACAATATCTACCTAGAAGTTCAACTAATAACGGTCACAATTTCTACTTACCAATGATAAACGCCATGAGTCCAGCAATGACGAAAGCAAATTTGCCAGACAAGAACGCATTGATGAATGCCCCAACTGCCATAGTGAAGGCTTGGAAGGAAAAAAAATGTTGGTTATTGTATAAACATAAGAAATGTTGGTTATTGTATGAACATGAGAAATGTTGGTTATTGTATGAACATAAGAAATTTGTTGGGAATGGGGACACAACTTACCTGCTATTGCCACAATTATTTTTCGGTAACCAGTGCTGTCAGAAATAATTCCAAATGCGATGGAGCTGTCAGATAATGAAAAAAAAAATGATTTTAATCAATTAATTGATAACATGTTTAAAGTTAATGAATTCTTTGATTTCAATTGGACACATCTCTTATTTCATCGGCGTATTACAAAATAACCGTAGTTATTCAATCGATTGAGAATCGCATTAGCGTTAATTCTGTACCTGGACGATCCGATGACCCTGTGGTTAACTAAGGTTTATCTCTAGACTATTGTTAATTCACGTCATGGCTAACATTACCACATTTGTAAAGTTACTTCAAAGTTTACTTATTGTAATGGGAGTACCCTATGCTGGCTTTAAACCATACCCACATAGTAGACATTAATACCACACTGTGTGATTACCCTTTGCTGGCGTTCACTCGTACCCAAGTATAACTGACATTGACACACTTGACATCTCCGTATATTTGCTTTTACCCCATAATCCAAGGTGACTATTAAATATTCACATTTCAGGACATTGAATCAGGACATTTTGAATCAGGACATTGAATCAGGACATTGAATCAGGACATTGAATCAGGACATTGAATCAGGACATTGAATCAGGACATTGAATCAGGAAATTTTAAATCAGGACATTGAATCAGGACATTTTGAATCAGGACATTTTGAATCAGTACATTTTGAATCAGGACATTGAATAAGGACATTTTGAATCAGGACATTGAATCAGGACATTTTGAATCAGGACATTAAATCAGGACATTTTGAATCAGGAGATTGAATCAGGACATTTTGAATCAGGACATTTTGAATCAGGACATTGAATAAGGACATTGAATCAGGACATTTTGAATCAGGATATTTTGAATCAGGACATTTTGAATCAGGACAGTAAATCAGGACATTTTGAATCAGGACATTGAATCAAGACATTTTGAATCAGGACATTTTGAATCAGGACATTTTGAATCAGGACATTGCATCAGGACATTAATCAGGACATTGAATCAGGACATTGAATCAGGACATTGAATCAGGGCATTTTGAATCAGGCCATTTTGAATCAGGACATTTTGAATCAGGACATTTTTAATTAGGACATTTTGAATCAGGACATTGAATTAGGACATTGAATCAGGACATTTTGAATTAGGACAATGAATCAGGACATTGAATCAGGAATTGAATCAGGACATTTTGAATCAGGACATTGAATCAGGACATTAATCAGGACATTGAATCAGGACATTTTGAATCAGGATATTTTGAATCAGGACATTTTGAATCAGGAAAGTGAATCAGGACATTTTGAATCAGGACATTGAATCAAGACATTTTGAATCAGGACATTGAATCAGGACATTGAATCAGGGCATTGAATCAGGACATTTTGAATCAGGACATTGAATCAGGACATTTTGAATCAGGAGATTGAATCAGGACATTTTGAATCAGGACATTTTGAATCAGGACATTGAATCAGGACATTTTGAATAAGGACATTCAATCAGGACTTTGTTTAGAAAATTTTGAATCAGGACATTGCATCAGGACATTTTGAATCAGGACATTGAATCAGGACATTGAATCAGGACATTTTGAATCAGGACATTTTGAATCGGGACGTTTTTAATTAGGACATTTTGAATCAGGACATTGAATTAGGACATTAAATCAGGAAATTTTGAATTAGGACATTGAATCAGGACATTGAATCAGGAGATTGAATCAGGACATTTTGAATCAGGACATTTTGAATCAGGACAGTGAATCAGGACATTTTGAATCAGGACATTTTGAATCGGGACGTTTTTAATTAGGACATTTTGAATCAGGACATTGAATTAGGACATTAAATCAGGAAATTTTGAATTAGGACATTGAATCAGGACATTGAATCAGGACATTGAATCAGGGCATTGAATCAGGACATTGAATCAGGACATTGAATCAGGACATTTTGAATCAGGACATTTTGAATCAGGACATTTTGAATCAGGACATTTTGAATCAGGACATTTTGAATCAGGACAGTGAATCAGGACATTTTGAATCAGGACATTTTAAATCAGGACATTTTGAATCAGGACATTGAATCAGGACATTAAATAAGGACATTGAATAAGGACATTTTGAATCAGGACATTGCATCAGGACATTATGAATCAGGACATTTTGAATCAGGACATTTTAAATCAGGACATTTTGAATCAGGACATTGAATCAGGACATTAAATAAGGACATTGAATAAGGACATTTTGAATCAGGACATTGCATCAGGACATTAATCAGGACATTGAATCAGGACATTGAATCAGGGCATTTTTAATCAGGACATTTTGAATCAGGACATTTTGAATCAGGACATTTTTATTTAGGACATTTTGAATCAGGACATTGAATTATGACATCGAATCAGGACATTTTGAATAAGGACATTGAATCAGGACATTGAATCAGGAAATTGAATCAGGACATTGAATCAGGACATTGAATCAGGACATTGAATCAGGAATTGAATTAGGACATTTTGAAGCAGGACATTGAATCAGGACATTGAATCAGGACATTTTCAATCAGGACATTTTGAATCAGGACATTTTGAATCAGGACAGTGAATCAGGACATTTTGAATCAGGACAGTGAATCAGGACATTTTAAATCAGGACATTGAATCAGGATATTGAATCAGGGCATTGAATCAGGACAATTTGAATCAGAAGTTTGAATCAGGACATTTTGAATCAGGAGATTGAATCACGACATTTTGAATCAGGACATTTTGAATCAGGACATTGAATCAGGACATTTTGAATAAGGACATTGAATCAGGACTTTGTTCACGACATTTTGAATCAGGAAATTGCATCAGGACATTTTGAATCAGGACATTGAATCAGGACATTGAATCATGACATTTTGAATCAGGACATTTTGAATCGGGACGTTTTTAATTAGGACATTTTGAATCAGGACATTGAATTAGGACATTAAATCAGGACATTTTGAATTAGGACATTGAATCAGGATATTGAATTAGGACATTGAATCAGGGCATTGAATCAGGACATTGAATCAGGACATTTTGAATAAGGACATTTTGAATCAGGACATTTTGAATCAGGACAGTGAATCAGTACATTTTATATCAGGACATTTTAAATCAGGACATTTTGAATCATGACATTTTGAATCAGGACATTTTGAATCAGGACAGTGAATCAGGACATTTTGAATCAGGACATTTTAAAACAGGACATTTTGAATCAGGACATTGAATCAGGACATTAAATAAGGACATTGAATAAGGATATTTTCAATGAGGACATTGATCAGGACATTAATCAGGACATTGAATCAGGACATTGAATCAGGGCATTTTTAATCAGGACATTTTCAATCAGGACATTTTGAATCAAAACATTTTTATTTAGGACATTTTGAAACAGGACATTGAATTAGGACATTGATTCAGGACATTTTGAATAAGGACATTGAATCAGGAAATTTTGAATTAGGACATTGAATCAGGACATTGAATCAGGACATTGAATCAGGGCATTGAATCAGGACATTGAATCAGGACATTGAATCAGGACATTTTGAATCAGGACATTTTGAATCAGGACATTTTGAATCAGGACATTTTGAATCAGGACAGTGAATCAGGACATTGAATCAGGATTTTGAATCAGGGCATTGAATCAGGACAATTTGAATCAGAAGTTTGAATCAGGACATTTTGAATGAGGAGATTGAATCAGGACATTTTGAATCAGTACATTTTGAATCAGGACATTGAATCAGGACATTTTGAATCAGGACATTGAATCAGGACATTTTTAATAAGGACATTGAATCAGGACTTTGTTCACGACATTTTGAATCAGGACATTGCATCAGGACATTTTGAATCAGGACATTGAATCAGGAAATTGAATCAGGACATTTTGAATCAGGACATTTTGAATCGGGATATTTTTAATTAGAACATTTTGAATCAGGACATTGAATTAGGACATTAAATCAGGACATTTTGAATTAGGACTTTGAATCAGGACATTGAATGAGGACAATTAATCAGGGCATTGAATCAGGACATTGAATCAGGACATTGAATCAGGACATTGAATCAGGACATTTTGAATCAGGACATTTTGAATCAGGATATTGAATCAGGACATTGAATCAGGACATTGAATCAGGACATTTTGAATCAGGACATTTTGAATCAGGACATTTTGAATCAGGACATTTTGAATCAGGACAGTGAATCAGTACATTTTATATCAGGACATTTTAAATCAGGACATTTTGAATCAGGACATTGAACCAGGACATTAAATAAGGACATTGAATAAGGACATTTTGAATCAGGACATTTAATCAGGTTATTTTGAATCAGGATATTTTGAATCAGGATATTTTGAATCTGGACATTTTGAATCAGGACATTGAATCAGGACATTTTGAATCAGGACATTGAATCAGGACATTGAATCAGGACATTAAATCAGGACATTAAATCAGGACATTTTGAATCAGGACATTGAACCGGGACATTTTGAATCAGGACTTTTTGAATCAGGACATTTTGAATCAGGACATTGAATCAGGACATTTTGAATCAGGACTTTGAATCAGGACATTGAATCAGGACATTGAATCAGAGCATTGAATCAGGACATTGAATCAGGACATTGAATCAGGACATTTTGAATCAGGACATTGAATCAGGACATTTAATCAGGACATTGAATCAGGACATTTTTAATCAGGATATTTTGAATCAGGACATTTTGAATCAGGACAGTGAATCAGGACATTTTGAATCAGGACATTTTAAATCAGGACATTTTGAATCAGGACATTGAATCAGGACATTAAATAAGGACATTGAATAAGGACATTTTGAATCAGGACATTGAATCAGGACATTTTGAATCAGGATATTTTGAATCAGGACATTTCGAATCAGGACATTGAATCAGGACATTTTAAATCAGGACATTGAATCAGGACATTGAATCAGGACATTAAATCAGGACATTGAATCAGGACATTTTGAATCAGGACATTGAATCGGGACATTTTGAATCAGGACTTTTTGAATCAGGACATTTTGAATCAGGGCATTGAATCAGGACATTTTGAATCAGGACATTGAATCAGGGCATTGCATCAGGACATTTTGATTCAGGACATTGAATGAGGACATTTTGAATCAGGACATTGAATGAGGACATTTTGAATTAGGACATTGAATCAGGACATTTTGAATCAGGACATTGAGTGAGGACATTGAATCAGGACATTGAATCAGGACATTGAATCAGGACATTGAATCAAGACATTGAATCAGGACATTGAATTAGGACATTTTGAATCAGGACATTGAATCAGGACATTGAATCAGGACATTTTGATTCAGGACGTTGAATCAGGACATTTTCAATCAGGACATTGAATCAGGACATTTTGAATCAGGACATTGAATCAGGACATTGAATCAGGACATTGAATCAGGACATTGAATCAGGGCATTGAATCAGGACATTGGATTAGGACATCTTGAATCAGGACATTGAATCAGGACATTGAATCAGGACAATGAAGCAGGACATTTTGAATCAGGACATTTTGAATCAGGACATTTTGAATAAGGTCAGTGAATCAGGACATTTTGAATCAGGACATTTTAAATCAGGACATTTTGAATCAGGACATTTTGAATCAGGTCATTGAATCAGGACATTTTGAATCAGGACATTTTAAATCAGGACATTTTGAGTCAGGACATTGAATCAGGACATTGAATCAGGACATTGAATCAGGAAATTTTGAATCAGGAAATTTGTAATCAGGACATTGAATCACGACATTTTGAATCAGGGCATTGAATCAGGACATTGAATCAGGACATTAAATCAGGACATTGAATCAGGACATTTTGAATCAGGACATTGAATCAGGACATTTTGAATCAGGACATTGAATCAGGACATTTTGAATCAGGACATTGAATCAGGACATTTTGAATCAGGACATTGAATAAGGACATTTTGAATCAGGACATTGAATCAGGACATTTTGAATCAGGACATTGAATCAGGACATTTTGAATCAGGACATTGAATAAGGACATTTTGAATCAGGGCATTGAATCAGGACATTTTGAATCAGGACATTGAATCAGGACACTTGAATCTGGACATTGCATCAGAACATTTTGAATCAGGACATTGAATCAGGACATTGAATCAGGACATTGAATCAGGACATTGAATTAGGACATTGAATTAGGACATCTTGAATCATGATATTTTAAATCCTTTTTGCGCCAGACCTGTCAAATCTAATAAACAATTATTAATTATATGTCGTCACATAGAGAACCGCTCAGTGTGTTACACAGAGAACCCTCCAGTGTGTTACACAGAGAACCCTACAGTGTGTTACACAGAGAACCCTACAGTGTGTTACACAGAGAACCCTTCAGTGTGTTTACCAGAGAACCGTTTAGTGTGTTACACATAGAACCCTTCAGTGTGTTACACAGAGAACCCTTCAGTGTGTTACACAGAGAACCCTTCAGTGTGTTACACAGAGAACCCTTCAGTGTGTTACACAGAGAACCCTTCAGTGTGTTACACAGAGAACCCTTCAGTGTGTTATACAGAGAACCCTTCAGTGTGTTACACAGAGAACCATTCAGTGTGTTACACAGAGAACCCTTCAGTGTGTTACACAGAGAACCCTTCAGTGTGTTACACAGAGAACCCTTCAGTGTGTTACACAGAGAACCCTTGAGTGTGTTACACAGAGAACCCTTCAGTGTGTTACACAGAGAACCCTTCAGTGTGTTACACAGAGAACCCTTCAGTGTGTAAGGGGGAGTGATTTTGAAAAACACACATTCTCTTGATGTCAGTGTAGATGACTTCTACTTCTATAACAATCGTTCTATTTACTTCTGCTTCGAAATCACAGTCACTCCATTCTGTGACTTCATTCTGAGATCGGATCTTTTGATAGATTAATTATTTGTGATTTCGTTGTCTTTAATTCAATTTTTACCCGGTTGCAAACAGCGACTAAACAGGACCAATGTCCTAAAGCCAGTATGGTACTGGTACAGACATCACGAAATGTCACACTACCATAAGGTGACTGTCGAGGGTATGAGAATCACTGTTGTTATGTGTAGAGCGTTGTTGTCATGTTTGATAGGGAAAAGATGTTCGTTAGAGATTGTATGTGCAGCCGTATCGTTTGTGTGAGAGTGTTGTGACGTAATTGTGTAATGGGAAGTGACGCGTTAGTTTTCGTTGTGGTTAGAGAAGAGTGATGGCGGATGTGCTACATTGACTGTTGTGGATTGAATACTGCTAAGTGTTGTGCTGAGAGAATTGATGGGGAATATACTTGCAGAAGTGTTTGGATTGGTATGTTGATTAATATTTGGTTGGAGTGATTTATTATCAAATTCTGAAATTATACATCAAGTCTTGTTCATCGAGTAGTGATAAATAAACTTTCGTTTACAACAAACCGGTTGCTGTTTGTTGCATTGGTGACTGTTTGTATGGTGTGCTGCTGAACGGAGTGCAGTGAAAGACTGTGGCCATAGAGAGTAACCGCATCGCGACATTGGGGGCTCGTCCGAACTGATCAAGAGCTGTGCAGTATCATCTCCGCCGAACCTGTGTGTCGCCCGCTTGAAGCTGTATGTGGCATTGTGGCACATTTGTCGGAGGCTGTGTGTTTCCCGTCCGACAGAAACGCCTCTGAAGCTGTGAAATATCATTCCCGTCCGAAGCTGTGAAACATCGACCCGTCCGCTGTGTGAAGTATCGTTGGACATCTGTTCGTGCTGTGTTTCGCTTGTCCGAAGTTGTCTGAGGTACTCGTCGGAGGCTGTGTGTCTCCTGTCCCAGCTGGAACAACCGTCCAATGCTGTGACCCGCTGATTGGTGTGTTCCACTGAGCTTTACACCACTGTTGCAGTGAACTGCAGCTGATGTATCCTGCCGCTGTGTCCCGCTGATTGCTGTGTCCCGCTGATTGCTGTGTCCTGCTGATTGTTATGTCCCGCTGATTGCTGTGTCTCGCTGATTGCTGTGTCCTGCTGATTGTAATGTCCCGCTGATTGCTGTGTCCTGCTGTTTGCTGTGCTTCGCTGATAACTCTATTCCGCTGGTTGCTGTACACCGCTGTTTGCTGTGTCCCCCCTGTCCCTGGTACGAAGCAAACCACCTACGACCGGATCGTCACTGTACGGCATCTAGATCATCGCCGCACCTACAACCGGAGCGCCTATGCATCTACCACCAGTGCATGCTACCGGGTCAACAAAGTAGGCCCAATTAGACATTATTACCTAAAACTGTGACATTGTTATATTGTGTGTTTTCGATACAGGTCAAGTCAAGCACAGTTAAGTAACATGTTAAGTACGCAAGTATTATTATTATAGTTATTTAAGATTATAGTATTTATCTGATATTGAGAAAAGCTGTACAGTATTTGAACTTATAAATTTGTAGGGTTAAATTATTACACATGGAACCTAAGAGAACCATATCGGAAATAATAGCCGAAATTCGGGAGGTGGGAGAAAAGGACCTCAGATTTACGGGACTGGAGTTAGATACATATGTAAGGGAGCAATGGGGGAAAATACAAGAAAAGGAGCGAGAAGAAAAAAGAAGAAGGGAAAAGGAGGAGCGAGAAGAAAAAAGAAGAAGGGAAAAGGAGGAGCGAGAAGAAAAAAGAAGAAGGGAAAGGGAGGAGCGAGAAGAAAAAAGAAAAAGGGAAGAAGAAGAGCGAGAAGAAAAGATAAGAGCAGAAGATAGGGAATATGAACTTAAGAAGATAAAAATAGAAACAGATAAAAAAATTGAATTAGACAAAATAAAAAATGGGGTTACACTACGTAATAGTGACGAAAAAATTCCCGACAAAAATTACCACTTACTCAAATGCCTCCCTAAATACGACAGCGACATGGAACTGGACGACCACATTGTAAACTTTGAATACATTGCCAGACAAAACGGGGAAACAAAAGACAAAATCAGGAGTCAAGAATTTTATGACAGTGACAATGACGATGGTGAGGGAGTAGAATGGGATAGCGCTAGAATAGACGGGATAATTAGTATTAACTGTGATAATCCCTACACTAGAGAGAATAGGTATAGCGAGAGGTCAGGGAAGGAAGCACATGATAGCCTTTACAGAGCAGAAGTAGAAACTAAGAAGAATCAGTTCAGATGGGATAATAAGCTTAAAACTTGGGGAAAACTTACAGACGGGGATAAGGTAGAAACTGAGGAAGGCGTTAGGGAAGCTGGGAGGCCATTAGGTGAAGTTAAAGAGAGTAAAGTCCATTTACTAGCCTTTGAAAACGAATTAATTGAAAATATTACTGACTTTGTGGAAGAGGATAGCTATCCAGAGGAATCCCAAGCCATTGTAACGGAGTGTGGGGACACGGAGTTCTCTGTAGCATCTAGTGAGGTGGTAACCATAATAGAAAACAGAGGGGAGGCACGGGATACAGATTTTGTACGTGTTAAACATGTGAATTTGGATTTTGTACAGGATATGATTTCTGATGACATACCACATGATGCTTATAGTAGAGTCCATGTAGATGTTGTTGATGAAAATGTAATGCGTGATTTTGGACAATATATTTTTTTTGATGGAGTACAAGATGATACTTGTAAAACTGTACGCGCTGTTGATTTTGATAATGCACAGCATGAGAGCTGTGTTATGACACACGAGAGATGCTTTGATAATGTAACAGAGGGTTCTTTTGCTTTCCTACAACAGGAAGATTTTGGGTTTATGCGGCAGCGCTTTGTTGAGAATGATGATTTGTGTTGTGCACGAGACTTTGTAGGTGTTAGGACCTGGACAGGTCAAGGTGTTTGCGAAGTGGAAATCGGGGGCTTGTCAAAGGCAGTCCCAAGACGGCGTCGTAAATACAATAAAGTAGAAGTAGTTGAAAATGACATCAGGTGGAGCTACGAGGGTCGTAGTCCCATTGTTGCAGTTTGCAGAATTGAAGACACGGGTTGCTCAAAGTTTGAGAACCATCATAGGGTTGAGTCTATCCTAGACTCAGAAAATCTGATTGTAGCTAGCGGGTTTAAGCGTGGCTACATAGTTTCCGTGGAGGAGGTGAACTTTTTCCCTGGTGTGGGGTTGGATGACGGGACCTTTGCTGTGGCTGATGATTTGTGTCGCGAGAGTCAGGAGGGCTCATTGGTTGAGAGCGGACATTGCTCGGACTGTGGGTTGAATGAGGATTTTGATTGTGTTGAGGAGGTGAGGGGTTTCCTTGAGCCGGGAGGTGAGGATTGCGAGTCCTGTATTGCTGGTTTGTGTGGACACTGTGCTGTGCCCATGGGTCATGCTTTGGTGTTGTGCGTGACATGCTTGTTTGGTATTGCTGGTTTGTGTGGACACTGTGGTGTGGCCATTGGTCATGCATTGGTGTTGGGCGTGACATGCTTGTTGCTGTTGTTGGTGGACTTGGTGTCATGGGTGGTGAGACAAGTGATGGTTGGCTGGGGAGGATTGAATTGGAATGCAGGTTTGCACACTTTCGACCAGGCGTCTTGGTGTTGGGCGTGACATGCTTGTTGCTGTTGTTGGTGGACTTGGTGTCATGGGTGGTGAGACAAGTGATGGTTGGCTGGGGAGGATTGAATTGGAATGCAGGTTTGCACACTTTCGACCAGGCGTCCGACAAGCGAAATATTCCGCCCTTAAAAGCTTAGTAGTAGACTGGACAATTGATGGCTGTCCACATGAATTGACGGATATTGACATTTTTCTTTTTGGTCATTTTTTTGCCACTTGTAAAGGTTTATTTATTTAGTGATTTGGTGCTGTAAACAGATGTCAAAGATGATTAGTTGCCTTAAAATCATAATGTTATCGTAAGGATTTTCTTCGTTGATTTATTATGAACATGCAGTAATTACTTAGATATGATATAAATAACCCATGATTTTTTGTTGTTGTTTATGCGTGTAAAATCTATGTCATTAGATTAATAATCGTAAACAATATAATACTTATAGGATTACTTGCTTGAGATTGTTACTTACTGGATGAGTCAATATGACCCAACAGTGATTCCATACCCTGACTTTTCATTTTGGAAGATTCTACTCGTGGAGTAGAATCTAGCGGAAGAGGGGGGATATGTCGAGGGTATGAGAATCACTGTTGTTATGTGTAGAGCGTTGTTGTCATGTTTGATAGGGAAAAGATGTTCGTTAGAGATTGTATGTGCAGCCGTATCGTTTGTGTGAGAGTGTTGTGACGTAATTGTGTAATGGGAAGTGACGCGTTAGTTTTCGTTGTGGTTAGAGAAGAGTGATGGCGGATGTGCTACATTGACTGTTGTGGATTGAATACTGCTAAGTGTTGTGCTGAGAGAATTGATGGGGAATATACTTGCAGAAGTGTTGGATTGGTATGTCGATTAATATTTGGTTGGAGTGATTTATTATCAAATTCTGAAATTATACATCAAGTCTTGTTCATCGAGTAGTGATAAATAAACTTTCGTTTACAACAAACCGGTTGCTGTTTGTTGCATTGGTGACTGTTTGTATGGTGTGCTGCTGAACGGAGTGCAGTGAAAGACTGTGGCCATAGAGAGTAACCGCATCGCGACAGTGACATTACCATGGCACATATGACTCTATTTGGGACATTGTTCGATTGTTGACATCACCAGGTGTTAAACATTATTCCGTTATTTTAAACTCATCGTTTCAGTGACGTCATTTCAAGTCTGTCATTTCAATCTTGTCGTTTCAATGCTGTCATTTCAATGCTGTCGTTTCAATGCTGTCTTCTCCTGTCACGCATTACCTTATGGCTGCAGCAAACAGAAGTGGCATAAGTAGCAGGGCTACAGAAGTTGCTGCACTCCAGCAATAAGGTAGCGGGATCATATCATTGAGCCAATACTCCAAGAACCTGGGCGAAACAAAAAGTTGAAAGGAAAATGATCGATTGCTCTATCTGACAAATATCCGCAACATTTAACTGTACACAATTATGTAGGCTTCTTGACAGGTCAAAGCTGTATATTTAGTCCAATTATTTCAATACAACAAACTTTGTAGATGTTATAGATGCAAACAATAGATTTAAATAATAAAATATTGAGCCACATCGTCTTAGCGGAGGTATTTCTTTCAGCAGCTTCTCCGGAGTTATGCCTAAGGAAAATTTTAATCCTTGAGTTAGTTGACTTTCAATAAAATTATTTAGACATGTGTTCAGTTGTCTTTCATTTCAGATAGTTGAGACATTTGATTTGGCGAGTTTCTGAGTGGAACTTATTACATGATTGACGACATTCAAGTTTACAAATCAATAACCCAAATTATCTCTCTCTCTCTCCCCCCCCCCCCCCCCAGAAATTTAAATATTTTTTTATGGTCAGATATACATAGGTAAGGATAAAATAGTAAACGAACTGGGAGTTTGGCCGTCACATGGCCCCCTCTGTCATTTGGCGCCCTCTGTCAGTTGGCGCCCTCTCTCGTTGCAGCTATTTCCCGCTCCTCGCCGCCCCAAAGCCGATTGTGGACCTTGCAACCCGTGCGATTGCATGGGGTCATGGGGCCCAAAATTATGATTTTAAAAATTCAACTTTGCTGGGCGGGGCCACAAACCGAAAAGTAACAAGGGAGCCTCTAAAAGTCACGTGATGGCTCCGTTGCTACACACACACACACACACACAAAACAACAACATAACAACCATGGCTTACCCAGTGATTGTGGCCACGCCCTGTTGCAACAAAAAACGGGTTATAAAAACCCAACGGAAGTCATGTTCTGCAAGAGAGAAAGGACATGGGTCAACGGAAGGCGTTTCCACCTAGCACAACCACCCCTCAGTTAACACCGCCCACAATGACCACCATTTACAATTACCATCGCCCACAATTACCACCATTTACAATTACCATCGCCTACAATTACCACCATTTACAATTACCATCGCCCACAATTAGCACCAATCTTTAGATATTTTCAGTATATGAGTTTTTTTTAAGCAGCTCATTGAAATGTAGGACTAAAAAATAGTCGACATATACAAACAGATATTTTCTGCCGTATCCGGAAATCTGTTTGAAAGAAATTTCGTCGACGGAAAAAATTGATCGACGTAACTTTGATCGAACGGAAGTTTGGTCGAATTTTATTTCAGTTCACACGCCAAAATCTTTCGTAAAATTTGGGATGATGCACCACAACTCTGACATAGCAAAGCAGACTTTTAAAGGGAACAACGGTCGCTTAAACTGAAAGCGGTAGTCGGGAGAAATCATATGCATTCGGCGTATTGAGACTGTTTCTCCGGGACCGCAGCGTGTGAAGATGGTTGCTTCAATATCATTTCTATGAAAGGCTTTAACTTGCAGCCTTGTGCATTAACAAAATTTAGGGGCCTGTCAGATTGCACAGCACCATGATTGGAGTATGAACGTATGGACAAACATTATGTGATGGAATACTTAAAGTGTGGAGGAACTACCGGGAATTGAATGACGTCCTCTAACTCAACCATGGAGTCCACAGACTGATATCTCACACATCCTCGGAGTCATCCACTGAATCCACAGACAGATATCTCACACATTCTCTGAGTCATCCACTGAATCCACAGACTGATATCTCACCAAGTCAGTAGGAAGTTGATCAAATAAAATGCTGGTTTTGGGTGTAAGAATAGCTCTTTCCTTAAGACATATCAAATTAGACATGTGCAAATTATCAAATCTAAGTCCATATTTTTAACTCATTGTCTTTAGATCTTTGAAAACTTCACAGGGATTACCCGAAGTGTATACTTTGTCATTATCTTTGATGAAATTCCCTAATCCTATTTTGAGATGGACGTTTCAGAGCTCCTCTACCTTTACATTACTTTTGAGATGAACACTCAGGTTGACGCACAAGTTCTTGGAATTTTTGTGGCATGGCTTAAGAGAGGTTTTGACCTCATCAGCACGCGTTCCGGAAGAGAGGCGGGCAGAGGCTGCCCGAAGTCATCCAACAGTAATATAATAATCCCACCCATAAGGCATTTATTTCTCTGGATGTACTGAAGGTTCTGTCCAAAATTCTGTTACCCCTTTGTATGACATGATCTACTCATCCGAAACAATCATCTTGTTGTGAGCCACGTTGCATCAACCCAAACTATCATCTTGTTGTGAGCCATGGTGCATCATCACAAACAATCATCTTCTTGTGACCCATGGTTTACTCATCCATGCAATCACCTTGTACTCCCAAAGTGCCTCAGCTGTTTAACACTGTTTCGAAATGTTATACAAAGTATTGTCAGAGTGAGTTACGTTAAAAGACAGTTTGAACGCAGAGCGACTTGTCTTTCCAGAGTGAGTTACGTTAAAAGACAGTTTGAAGGCAGAGCGACTTGTCTTTCCAGAGTGAGTTACATTAAAAGACAGTTTGAAAACAGAGCGACTTGTCTTTCCAGAGTGAGTTACGTTAAAAGACAGTTTGAACGCAGAGCGACTTGTCTTTCCAGAGTGAGTTATGTTAAAAGACAGTTTGAAAACAGAGCGACTTGTCTTTCCAGAGTGAGTTATGTTAAAAGACAGTTTGAAAACAGAGTGACTTGTCTTTCCAGAGTGAGTTACGTTAAAAGACAGTTTGAACGCAGAGCGACTTGTCTTTCCAGAGTGAGTTATGTTAAAAGACAGTTTGAAAACAGAGCGACTTGTCTTTCCAGAGTGAGTTACGTTAAAAGACAGTTTGAACGCAGAGCGACTTGTCTTTCCAGAGTGAGTTACGTTAAAAGACAGTTTGAACGCAGAGCGACTTGTCTTTCCAGAGTGAGTTACGTTAAAAGACAGTTTGAACGCAGAGCGACTTGTCTTTCCAGAGTGAGTTACGTTAAAAGACAGTTTGAACGCAGAGCGACTTGTCTTTCCAGAGTGAGTTACGTTAAAAGACAGTTTGAACGCAGAGCGACTTGTCTTTCCACCGACTTGAAAATGCGATTTCCTTTTCTTTTCTTGCGCTATAAAAAAAACAAAAAAACATTCGGTAGAAATAAATAACCGCCAAATATGTTTATCCACCAAAATCCCATTCATAGAAGTTCTATAGCCTCTTCCCTATGTCCTTTCAAGTTTTTAAATTCTTAGACATTTAATTTTATCGATTTACCTGTTACCAGTAACATTTGATCTTCTAGAACAGTGGATCTTAACCTTATTGGAGGTTCACCGAACCCTTCTTAATAGGAAAAATGAAATATGATTTTTTTCCTGATTTCTTTTTGGTACCTCACCCGAAACCCTGCGACTGACTCACCGAATCCCTGGAGTTCGATCGAGCCCAGGTTAAGAACCACTGTTCTAGAATGTCAAGGATTAACGAATTCATTACCAGCCCCATGCACAGCTCAGCCCCTTAAAATTTTTTTTTAAAAACAATTTTTCTAGTGCCTTTGAAGATATCAGTCATTTCGTTGTCCCCAATGCCACAGATCTTATATTTATCTCTACCCAGATAGAAAGCTGTAGCTTATTACTCGTTAAACTGGTCACTCTTTAGTGGGAATCAGTTAACGTTCGTAATACGTTATTACTATTTCATTTATTAGCGTCAACACATTTAAAAATTTCAATTATGTTCTGCCGTCGAAGATCGCATAAGACCATCGAGTCGTCCGGTGACTGATGACTTGCGCGGGTGACTTTTGTTTGAAGTGAGGAAGAGTTGCGCGGCGTCAACCTCACTCTCTCGTCCGGGCCCACCATATCCAGTGGCAGGACTCTACGTCAAGACGACCAGGGATGGGTACGATTGCAGGAATTGTCATTGTATGCGCCTTACGGGACTCCGACTCCGGGTTTGAATTCAGAGTTTCCTTCTCTTAGATGAGTTGCCGACCAAGAGTCCCATCCACCTGGGGTGCTGGTGATGTTTTTTACTTGAACACCAGACCACCAACCTGAGGTTTGCTCAGTTTAGAACATTTGGCCACCCGAATGTCAAATACTTACAATGGAAATGAAAACCAATTTCTAATGTTGAAATATTATAATTAACTAATAACTTTTATCTTGTCAATTTTAACGTTATTGATTTATTAAAGTATCTACATTTTATGGAAAGATTTTTGAAACGTAATAGAACTGTTTACATTAGCTGGTGATTTTTAAATCCTTTATACTAACTTCACTTTTGTTCGTGTATTTAAGGCAAATCTTCGGACTGCGAACAGGCCCACTTCCTGACATCTTATCGATCTGAAACTTGGCACATAGACTTGTTGCCGATGACCACACATTCTACCAAATTGGGCATAGCAACACTTAGCCAAGACTGGATACAGACCAGGATGCAGAAGATGACCAGTGGTGTGCCTTGTGTGTTTCACTGTGCTCTTTACGCGTTCTACGTCGCAGGAGTTTTCTGCATTTTCATCGTGTCACTGTCATACCGCCTACGGGACTCCATCTCTGGGTTGGATCTCAGAGTTTTACCTTCTCTTAGATGAGGTGCCATCGAAGGTTAACGAATCCCATCCACCCGGGTCGCTGGTATATATTTGTTGTTGTTGCTTGTCTAGGCTTTTTCTGGGGATTGAACCCCAGTCCGTTAAAGACCGCTCCGCCACCCACCACCCCTCAGAGTATAAGAGGAATCACTTCATAAGGCTTTTTTATCTTTCAGATCTCGTGATCAGTGAGTCAATCAGTCAGTCCAACAGTCAGTCAGTCAGTCAGACAGTCAGTCGTCAGTCAGTCAGTGAGTCAATCAGTCAGTTAGTCAGTCAGTCAGTGAGTCAATCAGCCAGTGAGTCAGTCAGTGAGTCAATCAGTCAGTGAGTCAGTCAGTGAGTCAGTCAGTCAGTGAGTCAATCAGTCAGTGAGTCAGTCAGTCACTGACTCAGTCAGCCAGTCAGTCAGTCATTGGTGTTTGGCTTACATACATATATGGACCAACACTGCCCTAATAATAAGACATATCCTATTACCGTTGATATAGCATAAACATCTTTTACCATTGGAAAAACATTTTACAATAAATGTTCAGTATGTAAACGAAAAGAACATTACATCTCTTCTGACTCGATTCCTGTTACTATAACAAAACAACTATTTTTAAAGTCAAAGACTGACCTTTGAGTGGACTCCAGAATCCAATAAATATGACTCTACAATCTGGAGAATGTCAAAAGAAAAGTGTGTATTAAAACAATAACATTTGAGCAGTGGTCAAGTCCTGGGGAAAAAAGTGTAAGAAATCACCCATGATCCCCCTTCACGCAATAGAAATCTATTTATTTCTTAACAAGTATCCCTTGGGCATAGTCCGTCAGCAGTAGCAATTAACAAAGAGCCAATCAGACGAGCCCGACAAAAGAATCCAATCCTTCAAAACTGCACTCAAGACGCATCGCTTCAAACTCATCGTCCAAGGCTAGACAGGGGTCAAGGGTACTTAACGTAGCTGCTAGGTGCCGTCCAAGGCTAGACAGGGGTCAAGGGTACTAAACGTAGCTGCTAGGTGCCGTCCAAGGCTAGACAGGGGTCAAGGGTACTAAACGTAGCTGCTAGGTGCCGTCCAAGGCTAGACAGGGGTCAAGGGT
>CAXITT010000054.1:684514-750314 GCA_964033795.1 Lymnaea stagnalis | reverse complement strand
GGCCTCCAAACGTGGTGAGCCTAGCCCTTGGCTGGGGTACCACGCAATATAAGGCCTCCAAACGTGGTGAGCCTAACCCTTGGCTGGGGTACCACGCAATATAAGGCCTCCAAACGTGGTGAGCCTAACCCTTGGCTGGGGTACCACGCAATATAAGGCCTCCAAACGTGGTGAGCCTAACCCTTGGCTGGGGTACCACGCAATATAAGGCCTCCAAACGTGGTGAGCCTAACCCTTGGCTGGGGTACCACGCAATATAAGGCCTCCAAACGTGGTGAGCCTAACCCTTGGCTGGGGTACCACGCAATATAAGGCCTCCAAACGTGGTGAGCCTAACCCTTGGCTGGGGTACCACGCAATATAAGGCCTCCAAACGTGGTGAGCCTAACCCTTGGCTGGGGTACCACGCAATATAAGGCCTCCAAACGTGGTGAGCCTAGCCCTTGGCTGGGGTACCACGCAATATAAGGCCTCCAAACGTGGTGAGCCTAGCCCTTGGCTGGGGTACCACGCAATATAAGGCCTCCAAACGTGGTGAGCCTAACCCTTGGCTGGGGTACCACGCAATATAAGGCCTCCAAACGTGGTGAGCCTAGCCCTTGGCTGGGGTACCACGCAATATAAGGCCTCCAAACGTGGTGAGCCTAGCCCTTGGCTGGGGTACCACGCAATATAAGGCCTCCAAACGTGGTGAGCCTAGCCCTTGGCTGGGGTACCACGCAATATAAGGCCTCCAAACGTGGTGAGCCTAGCCCTTGGCTGGGGTACCACGCAATATAAGGCCTCCAAACGTGGTGAGCCTAGCCCTTGGCTGGGGTACCACGCAATATAAGGCCTCCAAACGTGGTGAGCCTAGCCCTTGGCTGGGGTACCACGCAATATAAGGCCTCCAAACGTGGTGAGCCTAGCCCTTGGCTGGGGTACCACGCAATATAAGGCCTCCAAACGTGGTGAGCCTAGCCCTTGGCTGGGGTACCACGCAATATAAGGCCTCCAAACGTGGTGAGCCTAGCCCTTGGCTGGGGTACCACGCAATATAAGGCCTCCAAACGTGGTGAGCCTAGCCCTTGGCTGGGGTACCACGCAATATAAGGCCTCCAAACGTGGTGAGCCTAGCCCTTGGCTGGGGTACCACGCAATATAAGGCCTCCAAACGTGGTGAGCCTAGCCCTTGGCTGGGGTACCACGCAATATAAGGCCTCCAAACGTGGTGAGCCTAGCCCTTGGCTGGGGTACCACGCAATATAAGGCCTCCAAACGTGGTGAGCCTAGCCCTTGGCTGGGGTACCACGCAATATAAGGCCTCCAAACGTGGTGAGCCTAGCCCTTGGCTGGGGTATCATGCAATATAAGGCCTCCAAACGTGGTGAGCCTAGCCCTTGGCTGGGGTACCACGCAATATAAGGCCTCCGTAGTAATAATAATAATAATAATAATAATAGTAATATTCAGGCATCATTTGGTCCAAACTGTCCTTAAACAGTACATTGGGATCAGTGGCATAAAAAGGGTTTGCCGCGCCCTTCCGCAAAAAATACCAAAAAAAAAAAGAACACTCTGCAGTTGGCCGAAAATGGCGCCCCTCTATTCAAAGAAAAAAAAAACTGCAGCTTCCTCTTCACCCCCTTCCTACGCCACTAATTGGGAATGAAAAATGTTGGCGAAATTAATTAGGAAGGAGGTTGTTGACCGCCTTGTAGTTCTGATTTAAGGATATGAAATAATGAAGTTGTTTGGGTGCCAAAATTACAAAAGGGAACTGGACAGGAAGAAGCGACAACATTGTTTAATATAATACATAAATGGAACCTCACTGATCGCATGAAATGAGCTTCAACCCTACAGCTTTGACACCACAGCTTTGACACCACAGCTTTGACACTACAGCTTTGACACCACAGGTTTGACACTACAGCTTTGACACCACAGCCTTGACACTACAGCTTTGACACCACATCTTTCAAACCTAATCTTTAAAGCCCCACCTTTGACACCACAGCTTTGAAACTTCAGCTTTGACACCAGAACTTTGACACCAGAACTTTGACACCACAGCTTTGACACCACAGCTTTGACACTACAGCTTTGACACCACAGCCTTGACACTACAGCTTTGACACCACATCTTTCAAACCACATCTTTAAAGCCCCACCTTTGACACCATAGCTTTGACACTTCAGCTTTGACACCAGAACTTTGACACCAGAACTTTGACACCAGAACTTTGACACCAGAACTTTGACACCAGAACTTTGACACCAGAACTTTGACACCACAGCTTTGACACTTCAGCTTTGACACCAGAACTTTGACACCAGAACTTTGACACCAGAACTTTGACACCAGAACTTTGACACCACAGCTTTGACACTACAGCTAGCATCACTGGAGCTCAAACCGGCGCCTTTTAATTTTTTAGACTAAATGCTGTCCAGGGATATGATCATTTGCTGTTACGCAGACATCACACAGAAACTTGTGGCTAAGATGTTTGATGCACTGACGGGAACAACTTGTGGGTTAAAAATCACGTTGTTCCAGAGCTTTAGTGCATATTGGGGCTCAATTGACCGATCTAGCTACGACTAGATGTAGATTGAATCGCCTCGACTTTCGTAATGGAGATCTATCTAAAAGTCTGGTTGACATGTGCTTGTGTCTCGTCTGCTCCACAGCATCATCTGGATCTACTCCTGGGTTTGAGCGCTATAAGAAAACACACAAAACTTTGGCAGCAGCTGCAGTAAAGTCATTCTCCGGACACTTATGGCACTTAGCGAAACCCTGGTCGGTCTCGCATTCATTGACTTGACGCATTGCCTTCCACCGCCCACGAAATGAAAATAAGCTGTCTGACTTTGTTTCGCAGCACAGGATGCATTTTTTTTACAGCATTAGATATACAACAAACTTTCCTAATCAATAAACCCGATACATGGAGCCGAGACAGTATCTAATTTGTAGGTGATACCACTCACTCCCATCCCACTCACCTTCATACCACTCACCCCATACCACTCACTCCCATACCACTCACTTCCATACCACTCACTCCCATACCACTCACTCTCATACTACTCACTCCCATACCACTCACTCTCATACAACTCAGTCCCATAACACTCACTCCCATACCACTCACTCCCATACCACTCACTCTCATACCACTCTCTCTCATACCACTCACTCCCATACCACTCACTCCCATACCACTCACTCCCATACCACTCACTCCCATACCAATCACTCTCATACCACTCACTCCCATACCACTCACTCCCATACCAATCACTCTCATACCACTCACTCCAATACCACTCACTCCCATACCATCATACCACTCACTCCCATACCACTCACTCCCATACCAATCACTCTCATACCACTCACTCCCATACCACTCACTCCCATACCAATCACTCTCATACCACTCACTCCAATACCACTCACTCCCATACCAATCACTCTCATACCACTCACTCCAATACCACTCACTCCCATACCAATCACTCTCATACCACTCACTCCCATACCACTCACTCCCATACCAATCACTCTCATACCACTCACTCCCATACCACTCACTCCCATACCAATCACTCTCATACCACTCACTCCAATACCACTCACTCCCATACCATGGTTTTCCCGCCAGAGAATATTTGAAACAAAATGTGTATCATAACATCTCATGAATCAATAACTTCTAACATCCTGTTCTACATACTGATAACATTGGTACACATGTGTAACATAACATTTTAGGAATCAATAACTTCTTTTTTTTTTGTCCTATGAATATTTTACTCAGTTCAGTTCGGTTTATCTTTTCTCAGATCTAGTTTCTTCAGATTGAAATGAGTAACACGTATTTATATTTGATGGGACTTACATAAACTGGGAAGTGCATGTTCTGCCTAATGAAGAGAATGAAAGAATCAGGGTTGTCGTCCTTATTAAAGCGATCCCAAGGCGTTCAAATGTATCCATTAAATCTACATCCAGTGGACTCAGGAGTTTCCGACCCTCTTCGGGTCTCACATAGGTCTTCAAATATTAGCCTTAATAATTATGTCATTCAGCCGGTCTGTGTGTATGTCTGTCTATCTCTTCTCTCTCTCTCACAGACACTCACTCTCTCTCTCTCTCTCTTTCTCTCTCTCACAGACACTCTCTCTCTCACAGACACACACTCTCTCTCTCACAGACACACACACTCTCTCTCTCACAGACACACACTCTCTCTCTCTCTCACAGACACTCACTCTCTCTCTCTCTCTTTCTCTCTCTCTCTCTCTCTCTCTCTCTCTCTCTCTCTCTCTCTCTCTCTCTCTCTCTCTCTCTCTCTCTCTCTCTCTCTCTCTCTCTCTCTCCCTCTCTCTCTCTCTCTCTCTCTCTCTCTCTCTCTCTCTCTCTCTCTCTCTCTCTCTCTCTCTCTCTCTCTCTCTCTCTCTCTCTCTCTCTCTCTCTCTCTCTCTCTCTCTCTCTCTCTCACACACACTCTCTCTCTCTCTCTCTCTTACTCTCTCTCTCTTACTCTCTCTCTCTTTCTCTCTCTCTCTCTCTCTCACAGACACTCACTCTCTCAATGTCTCTGACCGTCTCTCGCTATTCCTCCCTCACTCACTCAGACAGACCCCTTGCTATTCTTACTCAGTGGTTCTAGCCTAGGATCTGGTTTGGCCGCCACCTCTGTGACACTGCAGGTGCTGATGAGGATCGACAAGACAATGACCGCTATGATGATGGCGTACATGGTCATTACGCCGACACGCTGGCAAACAAAAAAAAAAGGTTCTTCATTAATGTCAATCTCTTCTTCCATGTTGTTATTTTGACTTTAAGTGTTGACCTAAAATATCACTTTGTCGCATGTCACGCTGTCGCGCTGCTGTCAACGTCCGACTTACTGTGAATGCTGTCCCTGCTATGGCACCCGAGACGTTGCCTAACAGGATCATGGCGCCCATCATACCAGAGTTAAAGCCTGTGATAGAAGAAAGGACAACCAAGAGACGCATGGCTCACACAAGCTGGGTCAATACACATGAGTTTTATCTCATATCAATTTCAATTATACAAGTAAACGTTTGATTGTTTGTTCTGCATACGTTTTACCATGGATGGATGGATGGATGGATGGATGGATGGATGGATGGATGGATGGTGGATGGATGGATGGATGGATGGATGGATGGATGGATGGATGGATCTGGACAAAACTTGGCACACATATCCATCATTATACTGAATGAAATATTAGGGGGGGGGGGGAATAACTTTACAAAATATTCCGTTTTGGGCCGGGGCCCAAAATTTTGATCTTTTTTTTATGAGATTTGCGGATAAAATGACCATTAAACACTCCTACATGAATTGATAAATCTTGATGGATGTATGGATATGGAAAAACCTTGGCACACATATCCATCATTATACGGAATGAAATATTAGGGGGGGGGGGGAATAACTTTACAAAATATTCCGTTTTGGGCCGGGGCCCAAAATTTTGATCTTTCTTTTATGAGATATGCGAATAAAATGACCATTAAACACTCCTACATGAATGGATAAATCTGACTCAACTTAGTACACATACACTTGATTATCCATATTCAAATACCGTAGGGTGATGAACTCATAGTATCCACTCGTTTTGGGTCGGGGGTATAATTGCCTTTTTCCAAATATAATATAAAAAAATCACTAAGCCTAGTCAACACTATGGAGTCTATGTGGATAGATGACTAGAGGCCTAGTCAACACTATGGAGTCTATGTGGATAGATGACTAGAGGCCTAGTCAACACTATGGAGTCTATGTGGATAGATGTCTAGAGGCCTAGTCAACACTATGGAGTCTATGTGGATAGATGACTAGAGGCCTAGCCAACACTATGGAGTCTATGTGGATAGATGACTAGAGGCCTAGCCAACACTATGGAGTCTATGTGGATAGATGACTAGAGGCCTAGCCTATGGAGTCTATATGGATAGATGACTAGAGGCCTAGCCTATGGAGTCTATGTGGATAGATGACTAGAGGCCTAGCCTATGGAGTCTATATGGATAGATGACTAGAGGCCTAGCCTATGGAGTCTATATGGATAGATGACTAGAGGCCTAGCCTATGGAGTCTATGTGGATAGATGACTAGAGGCCTAGCCTATGGAGTCTATGTGGATAGATGACTAGAGGCCTAGCCTATGGAGTCTATGTGGATAGATGACTAGAGGCCTAGCCTATGGAGTCTATATGGATAGATGACTAGAGGCCTAGCTTGGTAGCAATGCACTTCATTGTCCGTATTTAAATATCGTTGGAATTAAAAGTAATAACATAAAATCCCTGCATGGCCGATGTAGAATTTTCCATAAAGTTGGCAAATTTAAAAGGCTGTTGCTAATGCATTTGGAAACCGATTTAATAGGTCAACTTTCAAAGTTTAACTCCATTATTTATCAGAACTATTTTTATAGGGCCCCACATATCAGGCATAGCCTAACTAAAACGGTACCCTATAGAATTGGCCTTCACCGAAGCCCACCTTTCAAATTAATTTCCTTAAATATATGGAATAAGAATTAAAGATAATTTGGCAGTTTCTAAAAAAATAATCCTAATTAATTGTCCATTAGTAATGGCCTAAGCCTGGGGTTCTCAACCTTTATGCCGCGACCCTTTAATACAGTTCATTCTTGTTGTGGCGACCCCCAAAGATCAAATTAGTTTCGTTGCTACTTCATAAATATGTGTTTTCCTATGGTCTTAGGCAACCCCCGTGAAAGGGACGTTTGACCCCCCAAAGGGGTCTTGACCCACAGGTTGAGAACCGCTTGCCTAAGCTATATACATATATGAAATTTAGATTACGGTATATACTTCTACCTACGGGTATTGATGGATCTCAGCCGAAGTCGGTAAACATACCCTTTTCAAGCTCACGGGAAAGGTGGGGGGGGGGAGGGGTGGTGGATAAGATCCCACCGGAAATGTGATCCTACCGGGGAACAGGATCCTAACAGGATCCAACTGAGAAAACGTGATCCCAAATGGTAATAATATCAAAACGGGGAATAGATGCTAACAAAATTGGGATCTCACGGGGAACTGGATCCCACCGGGAACGGGATCCCACCGGGAACGTGATCCCACCGGGAAACGTGATCCCACCGGAAACGTGATCCCACCGGGAACGTGATCCCACCGGGAACGTGATCCCACCGGGAAACGTGATCCCACCGGGAAACGTGATCCCACCGGGAAACGTGATCCCACCGGGAAACGTGATCCCACCGGAAACTGTATCCTAAGTGGAAATGGGATCTCATTTGCGAAAGGAAATCTTGACACGTTGACTTTAGTGAAGAACTATTTAAAGGGCCCTTAATTTCAATTTTAGCTAAATGGGAATTTGTGTTCCCCCTTCCCCCCCCCCCCACCTGAACACAATCCCGGCAAAGTCGGGTATATCCCCTAGTATTTTTTTAAAATCCAAAAAACAGTTTAAAAAATTTATTCAAACCCTAAACAAAGTTACAGCTAGGGGCCTTTATTTTCAATTTAAGCTAAATGGGAATTTGTTTCCCCCCTCCCCCCCCCCCCCACCTGAACACAATCCCGGCAAAGTCGGGTATATCCGCTAGTATTTTATTAAAATCCAAAAAATAGTTTAATAAATTTATTCAAACCCTAAACAAAGTTACAGCCTTATACTCGAACTAGGTCTACGTGGGGTTTATTTCAGGTTACTGTCCCTCCAAATATCCAATCGTTACGCTCTACACAAGTCACGATTTGAACCCTGAAAGGCAACCGACCTCTCTGTGAAGGATGCGACTTGTCTGCTACGAGGGCGTTGAAAGGGACGGCCACCATGGCCTGGGAGGAGATGACCAGCAGGAAAAATGTCACATACAAACCTGTGGGGAAAGGGACATTTCATAAAAGAATTATATTGTGACATTCATTTTAAGTCTTAAGATAGTTACGCCAACAAAGAATGAGACGTCATCCGTGTAGTGACGTCAGCAAGGTAATGACGCCATCAATCGAGTGACGTCATCAAGGTAGTGGACGACATCAAGATAGTGACATCATAAAGGTAGTGACACCATCATGGTAGTGACGCCATCAAGATAGTGTCCTCCTGAAGGTAGTGACACCATCAAGGTGGTAACGTCATCAAGGTAGTGACGTCATCAAGGTAGTGATGATGGCGATTGAGTACTTTTATAGCGCGTGTGTCCATGCTATTTTAGCATTCTCGCAGCGCTATGGTGTCCTGAAATCCATATCAAGTAAAAATTCTTTAAATGGTTCTAAAATGACTTTTTGCCATTTTAAATGTCACTCAAAGATTAAGGAAAACGTTTCCAAAATAAGGCGCAACAGCTTCAAACCAGCGCACCCCGTATGACTTCTTTCTTCTTCTATATCTTAAGGGCCCACGATCAATTTATTGATCATTTTGGCTCCGATGCATGTAGATGGGATTTTGCAATGTTTCTGTTCCTGGTGGTGATGAGGAAATCATGCACTAGGGGTTTGAAGGCTTGAGGCAATAGACACAAATGTGTCTAGTGTTGTCGCCTCAACCGTTCCTTTTGAAAGATTTTTCCAGTCCCTGATTGTCTTGGGAAGGAATGAGCAGCTCCTATACTGGCTTCTTGCTGGTATGAGCCTGTATTGTCTGTCATGGCCTCGTCGCTGTCCATGGGGGAGAGGGACGAGTTTCTGTTTCTGTGACCATCCACACTGAGAACCCCTAGTAAGGACTGTGTTGAAGAGAACAGGTTCTGTATCGATACACTTTTACAAATCAGTTTCTGAAGATATAAAGGCGCAGAGCCTTCTATACAGCTATACGACAGTGACAGGATTTTGTCGTCAATGCACTCCCTCAGGGTAGTGACGTCATCAAAACAGTGACAAAAGTGTTTGAGGCTAAGAGTTACTTGTATCCATTCAAAAATTCGCCTCTTTCTGTGATGACGTAGGACTTCCTTTAAAACAATAACATCAGCCATTCTGATTAAGAATTACTCGATGCTCATCGAAAAAAAAAGGGGGGGGGGTAGCCAGAAAAAGTGGGGTGGTTGACATCATTATTTTACCGTACTAGGAAAGGACGACATAGATAGGCTGAGGAATTGAGCAACACTCCTTCACTTTAAACAAAATAAGCTCAAGTCAAGGCTACTTCTTAAGTCAAAAACTGTCTTGTTCATTTCCATTGTCTTGGTCATCTTCATTGTCTTGGTCATCTTCATTGCTTTGGTCATCTTCATTTTCTTGGCTATCTTCATTGCCTTGGTCATCTTCATTGCTTTGGTCATCTTCATTGTCTTGGTCAACTTCATTACTTTGATCATCTTCATTGTCTTGGTCATCTTCATTGCTTTGTTCATCTTCATTGCCTGGGTCATCTTCATCGTCTTGGTAATCTTCATTGTTTTGGTCATCTTCATTGCTTTGTTCATCTTCATTACCCTGGTCATCTTCATCGTCTTGGTAATCTTCATTGCTTTGGTCATCTTCATTGCTTTGGTCATCTTCATTAACTTGGTCATCTTCATTGCTTTGTTTATCTTCATTATCTTGGTCATCTTCATTGTCTTGGTCATCTTCATTGCTTTGTTCATCTTCATTGCCTTGGTCATCTTCATCATCTTGGTAATCTTCATTGCTTTGGTCATCTTCATTGCTTTGGTCATCTTCATTGTCTTGGTCATCTTCATTGCCTTCGTCATCTTCATTGCTTTGTTCATCTTCATTACCTTGGTCATTTTCATTGCTTTGTTCATTTTCATTGCCTTGGTCATCTTCATGGTCTTGGTCATCTTCGCGTGCGTAGGATGAAAACATCGCAACAAGGGACACCAAACGTAGTCACGCTTTTGTCAAACATTCAAATACTGACCTAACATTCAAACTTTCAAATACTGACCTAACATTCAAACTTTCAAATAATGACCTATCATTCAAACTTTCAAATAATGACCTAATATTCAAACTTTCAAATAATGACCTAACATTCAAACTTTCAAATAATGACCTAACATTCAAACTTTCAAATACTGACCTAACATTCAAACTTTCAAATAATGACCAAACATTCAAACTTTCAAATAATGACCAAACATTCAAACTTTCAAATAATGACCTAACATTCAAACTTTCAAATAATGATCTAACATTCTGACTTTCAAATAATGACCTTACATTCAAACTTTCAAATACTGACCTTGCATTCAAAGCTTCAAATACTGACCTTACATTTAAACTTTCTAATACTGATCTAAGACACAAATACTGACCTAAGCTTCCAATAATGACCTAACATTCAAGAACTGACCTCACATTTTAAGAACTGACTTAACATTCAAATACTGACCTAACGTTTAAGAACTGACCTAACACTTAAGCTGACCTTATATTCAAATATTGACCTAACATTCAAGATTTGACCAAACATTCAAGCTGAGCTACCATTCAAATTTCTGACCTAACATTCAAGCTGACCTAGCATTCAAGAAATGACCTAACATACAAGAAATTACCTAACATTCAAGCTGACCTAACATTCAAGAGCTGACTTAACATTAAGAACTAACCTAACATTCAAGAACTGACCTAAGTGCCCAGAAGCCTGAATCTCATCTGAGTTGTGCTCTGCATACCGTGGTAGCACAACTCCATGGACGTGCCCTGCTACATTACCAAAGTCGTAGGAGGAGGCTGAAGGGTGAGCCGCGTGACTGCTTTTGTTTTCTCTAAATGGCCAGCATCGTCGTTCTATAAGATCTACGTCACAATGTTCCTGGGGAGATAAGTTATGTTCTATAAGATCTACGTCACAATGTTCTGCGGGAGATAAGTTATGTTCTATAAGATCTTCGTCACAATGTTCCCGGGGAGATAAGTTATGTTCTATAAGATCTACGTCACAATGTTCTGCGGGAGATAAGTTATGTTCTATAAGATCTACGTCACAATGTTCCTGGGGAGATAAGTTATGTTCTATAAGATCTACGTCACAATGTTCTGCGGGAGATAAGTTATGTCAACTAATACTAGAAAGTTGATAAGTGGTGTCACAAATGGTGATAAGTTGTGTTACAAATAATGATAAGTGATGTCACAAATAGTTATAAGTGGTGTCACAAATAGTGATAAGTGGTGTTAAAAAAAGGGATAAGTGTTGTGACAAATAGTGATAAGTGGTGTCACAAATAGTGATAAGTGGTGTCACAAATAGTGATAAGGGATGTCACAAATATTGAAAATCGGTTTTACTAATAGTTATTAAGGGAAGTAGCTCTTTAAGTGATAACACAATTGTAAAGGTTGTGTAACAGGTCGATGAAAATATACTCAACTATAAAATACATGATTTTAGATAACAGGCTGATTGCCTTTTTATAAGATGTATTATATGTTGCTAATTTCCAAAGCCGTTTTACCTTAAGTTACCTGACTTACCTGTTGCTCATTACCAACGCCATGTTAGCCCAGGTAATCTGATTTACCTGTTGCTCATTACCAAAGCCGTGTTGCCCCAGGTCATCTGACTTACATGTTGCTCTTTACCAACACTGTGTTACCCCAAGTTACCTGACTCACCTGTTGCTCGTTACTAACGCCGTGTTACCCCAGGTCACCTGACTTACCTGCTACTCCTCGCCAACGCCGTGTTACCCCATGTCACCTTACTTACCTGTTGCTCATTACCAACACCGTCTTGCCCCAGGTCACCTGACTTACCTGTTTATTCTCGCCAATGCCGTGTTACCCCATGTCACCTGACTTACCTGTTGGTCGTTGCCAACACCGTTCTGCAGCATGATATCTCCAAGGTTGGCATTGCTGTAGTTGGTGCTCAGAGAACCGCTGATGTTAGCCATTCGAAGACCCGGGTGTGTGCTGAGATAGAAACAAACACATCGTAACTCATGGGGTCGTCATGAGATAGCGTGAGAATCGTCGACATATTAAGGAATATTATGTAATGTAACGACTTATGTCATGCGATGTCACAAGTCATGTGATGTCATGACATGTAATGTCATGTGACGTGAAGTCATGTGTTCTATCCCTTCCTTTGTTTTTACTTGTTCCAAATCCATTTCCTCTATGTCGAGCGAAAAGTCTCAAATTACACAAAAACTAGACATTTTTAAAAGACTGAGAATGGGAGCAGAAGAGATGGCAGATAAACAGTGTGGGTCATAAACAGTGTGGATGATTATAGATGCTGGAAATGATTGGCTTTGGAGATGACCAGGCCAGTAGTGGTTACGCCTAACATCTGTTGACTTACTGCATAAAGGTATACAAAGAATTGGAAGATTTCAAGAGGTATACAAGGATTTGGAAGATATCAAGATGTATGCAAGGAATGGGAAGATATAATAATAATAATAATTGGTGGTCTTTTATAGCGCGGTACCCCTGCCTAGGGCTGGGCTCACCGCGCTGTACATAAAAATATTATCAAAAGAGACATAATCATGACATTAAAATCAAATACAATTATGAAATAAAGAACAGCATGAACCCCAGGACTTTTACAAGGCAAAACATGGACGGCAGCCAACAAGATCATTTATCGGGCAGAGGAGGGGAATCAGTCAGGGTAGTATAGTTTAGAGATGTGTTTTGAGTGCAGTTTTGAAGGTCTGGGTGGTTGGTATATTGCGGATGTGTAGTGGCAAAGAATTCCATTGTTTGGGGGTGCAGAAAGAGAAAGATCGTTCACCATATGTTTTAGTGTGTGTCATGGGAATGGACAGAATACGCGTGTCTGCTGAGGAGGGAATCGGAAGATGCCAAGAGGTATGCATACAGGGAATCGAAAGATATCAAGAGGTATACATACAAGGAATCGGAAGATATCAAGAGGTATACAGGGAATCAGAAGATATCAAGAGGTATACAGGGAATCAGAAAATATCAAGAGGTATACAGGGAATCAGAAGATATCAAGAGGTATACATACACTCAATCGAAAGATATCAAGAGGTACGCAGAGAATGGTAAGATACTCACGCAATGATTTCCGGTGCACTCACCGCCATGCCGAGTAATCCTGCGCTAGAGAAATTCATAGAAACGAATTATGTGACAATATTCATTGATATGTCAAATTATGGGAGACTGTTCATTGATATGTCAAATTATGGGAGACTGTTCATTGATATGTCAAATTATGGGAGACTGTTCATTGATATGTCAAATTATGGGAGACTGTTCATTGATATTTCAAATTATGGGAGACTGTTCATTGATATGTCAAATTATGGGAGACTGTTCATTGATATGTCAAATTATGGGAGACTGTTCACTGATATGTCAAATTATGGGAGACTGTTCATTGATATGTCAAATTATGGGAGACTGTTCATTGATATGTCAAATTATGGGGGATTGTTCATTGATATGTCAAATTATGGGAGACTGTTCATTGATATGTCAAATCATGGGAGACTGTTCATTGATTTATCAATCTACAGCTGCCAGGCCACACTTCCCAGGGGTGTTAGTAACACCGAATACCTGGGGTGTTAGCAACTGACCAGTTCTGTGGTCAAGTCGTGCTACCGTCACGTTTTCTAGCTTTGAATTCACTTACCACAAGAGGGCTGCACCAACTAGTATGATTGGTCGTCGTCTGCCCATTCTGAACTTGAGTCTATCACTGACCATTCCAATGAGTGGACTGACCAGGAACGTCACAGCTGAAGGACAAAGTGAAGTAGCAAATACAGTTAAGTATAACACAAAGGGCAGGTAGATGAATGACAACATAAATGAGGATCATCTTAACTCATAAACGCAAACTGTTCCACAAAACAAACCTGATCACTCACCTGCTCCACCAGCCACCATGCCACCCATCGCACGACCTTTATGAGCACTTCCGGCCATCTTCTCCACTTGCGCCGGTACAACTGACATTGGACAAACAGTCCAGAAATTATAATGTTACACAATTCTACGTCATGCACTCGCTACTCACCCATGAAATCACTCACTCACTAAATGCGGCATAAGCTAAACTATGTACATTTTCCACACACTTTCCTGCTAGGTAACAACACATACAATCCGTCTAGGTAGCAACTACATACTATTCTGCTGATTAACAACCACACACTATCCTGAGTAACAGCCACACGCCATCCTGCTGAGTAGCAGCCACACACTATCCTTCTGAGTACCAAACACACTCTATCCTGCTAAGTAGCAACCACACACTATTTTGCTGAGTGACAACCACACTCTATCCTGCTAAGTAGCAGCCACAAGCTATTTTTCGAGTTACACCCGCACACTATCCTTCTGAGTAACAACCACACACATCCTTCTGAGTAACAACCACACACATCCTTCTGAGTAACAACCACACACATCCTGCTGAGTTAAACAAGTTAGATCAGACTTACCGACCACACTTAACAGCAAGACCATAAAGTTGAGACCGAATTGGGTGAAATTGAGCAAAAACGTCCGGAATTTGGAGAGCTTTGGTGGAAGATCATCTTCAATGACCTCGAGCTCGGTGTACGGGGCGCTGAGAAGATTTAGATTCGGTACAAACCAATAAGGCATTGAGAATTGGTGGGGAGGAATATAGACTCTCTATGCGGATGTGGCAGGTTAACATTGTGAAAAGAACAAAGTGGTGACGTCAGGAAATGGAGTAAATGAGCAGACAATGATGAGATTGGGAACTACTTTTTTGAATGTCTCACAATCTACGGAGTCTAGACGTTTTGAGCTGCTTCATTGTGACTCACTGTGGCATCGAAATAACTTGACTTCAATGTGACTCATTGTGTCATTGAATTAAATAGACCTTAATATAACCTCACTATGTCATTGAATCAAATAGACCTTAATATGACCTCACTATGTCATTGAAATAACTAGACTTCTATAACATGATCACACTAAGTCATCGAAATAACTAGACTTCTATATGATCTCACTATGTCATTGAAATAACTAGACTTCTATATGATCTCACTATGTCATTGAAATAACTAGACTTCTTTACGACTCCTTTGAACCATCGATCTGCTAGGACGTTAGGATGGCAACCATTTAGTTACAGTGGTAGAACAACCCGCCAAATAATATCAATAGTTCTTAAGTCTAGTTTTGTTACATTGATATTGACTAACTGAAATGACTAATTCAAATGACTAACTTAAATGGCTAACTCATATGGCTACGTCAAATGACTAACTCAATGACTAACACCGTTCCAATCATAAAATTTGCTGATGATACCACCATCGTTTGCTTAATATCTGAAGGAGAAGGCTTATACCACAACTTAGTTTTAGCTTTATCAATTGGTGCCATGAAAATTTTCTCCAGCTGAATGTCTCAAAAACAAAGGAAATGGTTGTTGACTTAAGCAAGGGCAACACCAGATTACAGATCTCAACATAAAACAATCAAAGTTTAGAGAAAGTGTCGGCATACAAGTACTTAGGTGTCACCATTAATAATAAGCTAACATAGCATGTGCACGGCAAAATGCTGTACAAGAAATTCAACCAAAGACTTCTACTTTAAAAAACTGTTAAATTTTGGCGTAAACAAAGAAGTTGTTATCTTATTCTTCAGTGCAACAATTGGAAGCCTGCTTAATTTCAGTATTACCTACTGTTGTTGGAATTCATCGTCTGATATCAAACACCGAATAAACAGACTGATCAAGAAAGCTAGGAACATAGCACAAACTAAACATCCTTTCCTGGAGGAACTATTTGAAGAAAGATGTTATTGTAAAACTAAACACATTTTGGATGATACACCCCCACCCCCTTCATCACAGCTACTTAGGATCGGCCCGTTCGGGTCGAATTCTTTTTCTCAGGGCGAAGAATGAAAGATATAAAAATTCTTTTGTTCCCCGTCTGTACGAATTTACCAGCGTGCTCCCCCAGAAGTCACAAATCAAAATGAGACCTAATAAGTCCCTGATATTGCTAATAGAATTCACTGAATGGCTGTTTTTTTCACAAGTGAAATAATTTAATGTAGTTGTCCACTGTTCAAAGTGTTTTATTTATGTGCTGAAAATGTACAAAGCAATATCAATCTGTTTGGTTAAATGAAAGAATCTTATCTTATCTTGTATGGCTATGTCAAATTAATAACTAACTTATATAGCTATGTCCAATGACTAACTCATACAGCTATGTCTAATGACTAACTCATACAGCTAATATATTTCCAATGACTAACTCATACGGCTATGTCCAATGACTAACTCAAACAGCTATGCAGGGTTTCTTTCAGCTATATCTCCGGGAGGGCACTGCCCCCCCCCCCCAGAAAGCCAAGTGCCCCCCCCCCGAGCAAAAATTTGTCCAAGAATAAATCAGCTGGCACTGCCCCCCCCCCTCGAAAAATCTGAATTGCCCCCCTCCCCGGGGGAAAATTTCTGCAGCTATGTCCAATAACTAACTCATCCGGCTACGTCCCAATGACTAACTCATACGGCAATGTCCAATGACTAACTCATGGGACTAAGTTTAATTGTTATATCATTCAAAAACACATCACCATTGGTATACAACCCACCTTTCTCCTTCTGTGTATTTCTTGGCCATAATCAAATCAGACGACTGCCTTGAGATGGTGAAGGACGAAGTCTGCTAATGGAGCACTCCACTTCTCATGGAAAGTCTCTTTGCTTCTAACTACTCTGTGGGAAGCACAGCATCCCCTGTCTTGTTGCACATTTTTTCAACATTTCATTAGAAGAAACGAGAGGATATCTACATTCCTGTGGATGTCCCTGTGGTTGAAACAATGCGGAGAAAATTTGTCACTTTGTTGTTACATAATAAAACCGGGGGATGGGACCATTCGCCGCCACCACTTCGCCGTAGTATGTGCTCAGGTCATCTGTGCTTTGGTCATCTGTGCTCAGGTCAGCCACACACAATACAGTGTGCTGTAAAGCATTATTGAGGTTGAAATAAGGATGACGTTTTCATTTGGATTGTGTTTGGAAGGCATGTGTACAGGTGAATTGGTCAAGGGAGCATTGGTCAAGGGTGTCCAGGTGCATTGGTCAAGGGTGTTGAGGTGCATTGGTCAAGGGTGTCCAGGTGCATTGGTCAAGTGAGTTCAGGTGCATTGGTCAAGAAAATCCAGGTGCATTGGTCAAGGGAGTCAAGGTGCATTGGTCAGGGGAGTAAAGGTGCATTGGTCCTGGGAGTCAAGGTGCATTGGTCAGGTTGGTCCGGGTGCATTGGTCAGGGAGTCCATGTGCATTGGTCAGGGGAGGGGCAAAAAAAAGTGGATATACATAAATTATTAACTTCTCTTAAAATTACACGTTGATTTCAAAACATTCATATAGGACTTAATGCGGAGCTAATGCACCAAACCCAAAACATTCACATAGGACTTAATGCGGAGCTAACACACCAAACCCAAAACATTCACATAGGACTTAATGCGGAGCTAACACACCAAACCCAAAACATTCACATAGGACTTAATGCGGAGCTAATGCACCAAACCCAAAACATTCACATAGGACTTAATGCGGAGCTAACACACCAAACCCAAAACATTCACATAGGACTTAATGCGGAGCTAACACACCAAACCCAAAACATTCACATAGGACTTAATGCGGAGCTAATGCACCAAACCCAAAACATTCACATAGGACTTAATGCGGAGCTAACACACCAAACCCAAAACATTCACATAGGACTTAATGCGGAGCTAACACACCAAACCCAAAACATTCACATAGGACTTAATGCGGAGCTAATGCACCAAACCCAAAACATTCACATAGGACTTAATGCGGAGCTAACACACCAAACCCAAAACATTCACATAGGACTTAATGCGGAGCTAATGCACCAAACCTAAAACATTCTTATAGGACTTAATGCGGAGCTAACACACCAAACCTAAAACATTCACATAGGACTTAATGCGGAGCTAATGCACCAAACCTAAAACATTCTTATAGGACTTAATGCGGAGCTAACACACCAAACCCAAAACATTCACTTAGGACTTAATGCGGAGCTAACACACCAAACCCAAAACATTCACATAGGACTTAATGCGGAGCTAATGCACCAAACCTAAAACATTCTTATAGGACTTAATGCGGAGCTAACACACAAAACCTAAAACATTCACATAGGACTTAATGCGGAGCTAATGCACCAAACCTAAAACATTCTTATAGGACTTAATGCGGAGCTAACACGCCAAACCCAAAACATTCACTTAGGACTTAATGCGGAGCTAATGCACCAAACCTAAAACATTCACTTAGGACTTAATGCGGAGCTAACACACCAAAACCCAAAACATTCACTTAGGACTTAATGCGGAGCTAATGCACCAAACCTAAAACATTCACTTAGGACTTAATGCGGAGCTAATGCACCAAACCCAAAACATTCTTATAGGACTTAATGCGAAGCTAACACACCAAACCTAAAACATTCACATAGGACTTAATGCGGAGCTAATACACCAAACCCAAAACAATCACACTCGGGCTTTAGAAAAAACCGCAAAGACGGTCTTAAAATACGACAAGGATTTCAAAACTATACAGGGTGGCCCTGTCACTAAACACCGCTAAATACTTAAGGTGGGTTTGACCACAAAATAATTTAATATAGCTTTGCCATCTGTGGAAAGAAGATCATATACATCAGAGGTCTCAAACTCGTGGCCCGCGGACCATTTGCAGCCCACAAGAGGATATTTTGCGGCCTGATACCTGAAAGTTCAGTGTTGATGCGGCCTGTGCTTATTCCCCATTATCATATCTATAATGTGACCCTCCGCGACAGTTTCAGTTGAATCTCACCGACTCGTCTAATTGTGATTCTATTCTGTTTATATATGTTTGGACGCTGATTATAATGGTAAAAAAACATTTTTTTAAAAAATCGATTATAAGTGTACGGTATTCTATGCAATGAGAAGACCTTGCAGTGCGAACTTAAATGGAAGTATACGGTATCCTATGCAATGAGAAGACCTTGCAGTGCGAACTTAAATGGAAGTATACGGTATCCTATGCAATGAGAAGACCTTGCAGTGCGAACTTAAATGGAAGTATAAGGTATCCTGTGCAATGAGAACACCTTGCAGTGTGACTTAAATGGAAGTATACGGTATCCTGTGCAATGAGAAGACCTTGCAGTGTGAACTTAAATGGAAGTATACGGTATCCTGTGCAATGAGAAGACCTTGCAGTGTGAACTTAAATGGAAGTATACGGTATCCTGTGCAATGAGAAGACCTTGCAGTGTGAACTTAAATGGAAGTATACGGTATCCTGTGCAATGAGAAGACCTTGCAGTGTGAACTTAAATGGAAGTATACGGTATCCTGTGCAATGAGAAGACCTTGCAGTGAGAACTTAAATGGAAGTATACGGTATCCTGTGCAATGGGAAGACCTTGCAGTGTGAACTTAAATGGAAGTATACGGTATCCTGTGCAATGAGAAGACCTTGCAGTGTGAACTTAAATGGAAGTATACGGTATCCTGTGCAATGAGAAGACCTTGCAGTGTGAACTTAAATGGAAGTATACGGTATCCTGTGCAATGAGAAAACCTTGCAGTGCGAACTTAAATGGAAGTATACGGTATCCTATGCAATGAGAAGACCTTGCAGTGGGAACTTAAATGGAAGTATACGGTATCCTGTGCAATGAGAAGACCTTGCAGTGTGAACTTAAATGGAAGTATACGGTATCCTGTGCAATGAGAAGACCTTACAGTGTGAACTTAAATGGAAGTATACGGTATCCTGTGAAATGAGAAGACCTTGCAGTGCGAACTTAAATGGAAGTATACGTATCCTATGCAATGAGAAGGCCTTGCAGTGTGAACTTAAATGGAAGTATACGGTATCCAACGCAATGAGGTGTTGAAAGACAAAACCATAGAAAAACGCTGAAAGGCCTCAATCATTTTGTCTTAGGCTATGTATTTAGTTAAAAGAATTTACTGGTGATTTTATTTCAGTCCATCTACCTTTGAGAAGATTTTTCAAAGAGGAAATGTGTTACATCTAATTAAAGACCAGGCTTATTTAATGAGCAATTCAAGCAATTTTTCAAACAGTGACCACTAACTAAATGCAATTGGGTAAAAAAAAAATATTCAACCATTTCATACAAATTTTTAATTGATTTAAAAATGATAGTTTATCAAATCTTAAGTCTCAATTAAATGTATGTAAGTCAAAACAACACAAATTTAATTTCTTCATTTTACATTTAGACGGGGAAGAGAGGGGGGGGGTGTAAGTCTTACCAGTTGTAAATATTCGTTCTTATAGGATACGAATGTGTGAGCTGTTAAGTTAATACATATGATAAAGGACTATTCAAAGGTATCACTATTCATGGGGCCCCCGACTAGATCTCCCAACCAGGACGCTGCCAAAGACGTTTGCTGACCGCTGAACCAGAGGCGTAATACACTCTTAGTCTGGCCCTGACATTATCCTAAGATTAATTACAGTACTCAATGACTGTATTAAGTAGACCATGATTGTATTACATTAGTCTGTGACGGATTTACAGTAGTCAATGATTGTGCCAAAGTAGCCCATGATTGTGTTATAGCAGCCCAGGATTTTGATATAACAGCACCCAAAGATTGTGTTATCGTAGCCAAAGATTGTGTTATAGTAGCCAAAGAGTGTGTTATTGTATACCAAGATTTCGGTTAAGCAGCCACACAGATTGTGTCCCAGTATCCAATTGCTCTAGGAAGACTATAACATTGGCAGCTAAGACGCCCGGTTCCTATATTTAGACTCATGTCTTGCCGGATTGGCCTGTCATTTGATTAACCAAACCTCAGACAAAAATCCCATTACACAGGGAGTTCCGAGATATTTCATCGCTACAGACCAGTGGTTCTCAAGCGTCCTATTGCCGTGATACTTTAATACAGTTCCTCATGTTGTGGTGACCCCTAACGATAAAATTATTTTCTTTGCTACTTCAGAAATATGTGTTTTCCGATGGTCTTAGGCGACCCACGTGTAAGGGTCGTAGGCCCCCAAATTAATTGTCCATAAGCATAACCTTAGCCAGGGGTTCTCAACCTTTATAATGCCGCGCCCTGTTAATACGGTTCCTCTTGTTGTGTTGTGGTAACCCCCAACGATAAAATTAGTTTCGTTTAGCATCAATTACACAATCGAGTTAAACATTATAACAGTTCAGTTTAAAACATAAATACCAGCATATCCTAGAATGATAACAGATGCAAGATGGCCTTAACTTGCTATATCTAACCCTTACATGATAGCCTTAACTAGCTATCCTTAACCCTTACATGATAGCCTTAACTAGCTACCCCTAACCCTTACATGATAGCCTTAACGAGCTATCCCTAACCCTTACATGATAGCCTTAACTAGCTATCCCTAACCCTTACATGATAGCCTTAACTAGCTATCCCTAACCCTTACATGATAGCCTTAACTTGCTATCCCTAACCCTTACATGATAGCTTTAACTAGCCATACCTAACCCTTACATGATAGCCTTAACTAGCTATCCCTAACCCTTACATGATAGCCTTAACGAGCTATCCCTAATTCTTACATGATAGCCTTAACTAGCTATCCCTAACCCTTACATGATAGCCTTAACTTGATATCCCTAACCCTTACATGATAGCCTTAACTAGCTATCCCTAACCCTTACATGATAGCCTTAACTAGTTATCCCTAATCCTTACATGATAGCCTTAACTTGCTATCCCTAACCCTTACATGATAGCCTTAACTAGCTATACCTAACCCTTACATGATAGCCTTAACTAGCTATCCCTAACCCTTACATGATAGCCTTAACTAGCTATCCCTAACCCTTACATGATAGCCTTAACGAGCTATCCCTAATCCTTACATGATAGCCTTAACTAGCTATCCCTAACCCTTACATGATAGCCTTAACTTGCTATCCCTAACCCTTACATGATAGCCTTAACTAGCTATCCCTAACCCTTACATGATATATTTAACATGAAAACCTCAACTTATTTTAAAATTCAATTTTTAATTATTATTTTTTTTATTTGTTGAAAAAACATTCAACGCAAATTATTTCCCCACAGAATACACCATTTACCTTTGCCAAACTTTGGCCACTAGCTTCTAGCTATATTACAATGATAGAATCCAGACCAACGTCTAGCTATATTACAATGTTAGAATCCAGACTAACGTCTAGCTGTATTATAATGATGGAATCCAGACACAACAAGGTAGAGCTCCAGCAAAGTGACTTATTTGCTGTCAGTGTAGGAGAGAGCAGGATAGAGAGAGAGAGAAAGAAAGAGAGAAATACCACACAGATAATGATGACGCAATGCCTCCAAAGATCTGCTGATAGTTATAACCATTCTAAAAATACTACTCACCTAATTATTCCCTACATTGTATTACCTTGCCGTGGCCCCCACCTTCGCTAGCATGCTCCAAGCTATTTATCGCGGTCCTTGTCGAAGCTCTGCTCTTAGAGGGGATCTAAAACTTTTATTGATGGTGACGATATCAGAACATTTGTTTGAGGTTAAACGATGTCCAGAATAGAATTATGAAGGGATGCGCCGCGGGATCAAGATGTTGGTAACAGCTTGGGTCTACAACTTTAAGGCCGACTTGTTTACATTGATACATTCTAAGTTTAAGATAATCCAATCAAAGGGATTACAACGAGCAGAATTGATCCAGTATTTACAAGAATTCAAACGCGATGAAAATCCAGTATTTCCTCTGTCAATCAGGAAGTCTTCTGTCAAACTGCATGTGGTCTGTCATTCAGAACATCTTCTGTCAAACTGTGTGTGGTCTGTCATTCAGAACATCTTCTGTCAAACTGTATGTTTTCTGTCATTCAGAACATCTTCTGTCAAAGTGTATGTGGCCTGTCATTCAGAACATTTTCTATCAAATTGTATGTTGTCTGTCATTCAGGACATCTTCTGTCAAACTGTATGTGGTCTGTCATTCAGAACATCTTCTGTCAAAGTGTATGTGGTCTGTCATTCAGAACATCTTCTGTCAAACTGTATGTTTTTTGTCATTCAGAACATCTTCTGTCAAACTGTATGTGGTCTGTCATTCAGGATGTCCCATTAACCTGCACTGTCCAAACGATTATGTCTATCGCCTTATGACAAACATAAGGCATTGTAACCAACTAGCTAAAGTTTTGTAACCACCCTTTGGCTTTGTAACCTACCGTATGCCTTTTAACCACACTAAGCCCTTGTAGTCCCACTGAAGTCTTGTAACAGCCCCAACGCCCTGTAGACACCCTTAGGCCTTGTAACCTACCTTAGGCCTTGTAACCTACCTTAGGCCTTGTAACCTACCTTAGGCCTTGTAACCTACCTTAAGCCTCGTAACCTACTTTAGGCCTCGTAACCTACCTTAGGCCTTGTTACCTACCCTTAGGCCTTGTTAACTACCTTAGGCCTTGTTACCTACCTTATGCCTTGTTACCACACTACCGCACTATAACCACACTAAAGCCATGTAACCACCCCATGGTTTTGTAAAAAGCTTTAAGCACCGCCTCTTGCACCCATTCTTTAGCCCCGCCACACCTTTAAACCACCCTCAAGTCAACCTTTCTTTTTACCACCCTCAATTCAACCTCTCTTTTAACCACCCTCCAGTCAACCTGTATTTTAACAACCCTCTAGTCAACCTGTCTTTTAACCATCCCTTGTATACCACTATAAGGGAAGAACTACGCAGTGCCAAGTAAGAGCGGCGTAGTGCGGAAAAGAAGTGGATGAGGTCAGGTCTTGTTTTTTTTAGGAAAATGTATTATGCTGACCAGAAACGTGTGACCCAGATTGTTTGTCGTGCTACGACTTTGTATTATAGCCAAAAGATAATTATGGGTAAAACCAGCAGGCAGTTGTTCGATGTTTGTAGCCACCTCAGATGGAGTAACAAAGGAACTGCTCTTCCTTCAGTGTATCCGTTTCCCCAGCAACCAGATATTTTCTGTAAGTTTTTTACAAAGTGGCTGACATTCACGCTGAGCTTGATCGCCTTGACACATCACGCCTAGGTTTGCCTTCACGCTGAGCTTGATCGTCTTGACACATCACGCCTAGGTTTGCCTTCACGCTGAGCTTGATCGTCTTGACACATCACGCGTAGGTTTGCCTTCACGCTGAGCTTGATCGTCTTGACACATAACGCCTAGGTTTGCCTTCATGCTGAGCTTGATCGTCTTGACACATCACGCCTAGGTTTGCCTTCACGCTGAGCTTGATTGTCTTGACACATCACGCCTAGGTTGGCCTCCCTTTTTCTTGTGTTAGTGCTGTTAGTTCACGTTTAACGTTTTCAAACCGGTTTCAGAACAAGAGGTCAAAAGTGTTATTCTGAAGTCTAAACATACGTCTTGTTCTTTGGACCCCATCCCTACCCCCCTGTTGGCTGAGTCGTTAGATCTATTGCATCCAACGATATACCCTATAGACAATTAAAGCTTGTCTCCTGGCACTGTTCCCTCTATTTGGAAGTCAGCTGTACATCAAGTCATTGCTTAAGAAGCCTGGTCTGGATGAAAATAGTTTTAAAAACTATATACCTGTATCTAACTAATTATTCTTATAAAAAGTCATTGAATAAATAATTCTAAAATAACTTTTTGCTTACTTAAATGATGACTCTCTTCTCAGTCCTAATCATTCAGCCTATAGACCTTTCCATAGCACTGGGACAGCTCTCTTGAGAGTCACCAATAACCTCTTGCTCGCATAGGACAGTGGTGCTATCTCCATCCTGATCCTCTTAGACCTCAGCGCGGCCTTTGACACTGTTGACCATGAAATCCTTTACAAAACCCTTGAAAATTACTTTGGAATTTCGGTTTCAGTTTCGGCTTGGTTTAGGTCCTACCTCTCCGATAGAATGCAAGCGGTCGCTGTCGACAGGGGTCCGTTTTGGGCCGGTTTTATTCACAATGTATACCAGGCCATTGCTTCTCTTGCTCGGGTAGCATGCTGTGGATAGCCAGACATTCACAGATGACACGCAGCTATACAAGCATACCCATCCCTCTCTTGTCGATTCTGCCATCTGGACTTTGCTGGAGAGCATTGATGATGTCCAGACATGAGTGACTCTGCAAGTTGAAGCTTAACGATGACAAAACTGAAGCATCCTTTATAACGATCACAAATCATCCTATAAGTCAACTCTACCAATTCATTTCATGTAGGTTACTCGATATACAGTTTAAATTCTCTGCTAGGAATCTTGGTTGTGTTCTGTCTAACTACATGTCTCTCGATAATCATATCTCTCACATTTGTAGCTCTGCATACACCGCTATCAGCTCCATCCGCCACTACCTCACAGTTAGTGCAACAAAAACCCCAGTCTGTGCTCTTGTTCTCTCTCGTCTTGACTATTGTAACTCTCTTCTATCAGATTCACCAAAACACTTCTTAGAAAAATTACAAAAGGTTCAAAACTCAGCCGCTAGGCTAATGCTAAAGGCAAAAAAAAAAACGTGATCACGTCACACCACTACTTCAATCACTTTATTGGCTCCCTGTACAAGCACGGATTGACTACAAACTCTCTGTTCTCTGCTACAACTTTTTCTCGAATTCCTGCCCTTCCTATCTAACGGAACTTCTCTCTGTCTATCCATCCCTTCAAAAGCTTTGCTCCTCTGCAGACGAGCGTATTATTTCTGTCCCCAAGACTCGCACAAAAACATACTGTGAACGATCGTTCACTGTCTGTGCCCCCAAACAATGGAATTCTCTTCCATTACACATCTGCAATATATACCGACCATCACAGCCTTCAAAACTGCACCCAAAACACATATTTTTAAACTCTACTATCCTGACTGATTCCCACTTCTGCCGAAAAAACGATGCTGCTGGGTGTCGCCCATGGCTTGACATGTAAATTGTTTTAAATATACATTTGGTTTGTTTTATTTAATTAATAAATGTTAATTACATTTTACAATTTTTATTATGTTTGTTAAATTGTATGAGCAGCTTGGTAAGCCCAAACCTAGGATGGAGTACCACACTATATAAAACCACTTATAATAAAAAAATATTCAACCTGTCTTTTAACCACCATCTAGTCAACCTGTCTTTTAACCACCGTCCAGTCAACCTGTCTTTTAGCAACTTTCTAGTCAATCTGTCTTTCAATCACCCTCTTATCAACCTGTCTTGTAACCACCCCCTAGTCATCCTGTTTTGTAACCAACCTTTAATAAACCGGTCTTGTAACCACCCTCTAGTCAACCTGTCTTGTAACCACCCTCAACTCAACCTGTCTTGTAACCACCCTCAACTCAACCTGTCTTGTAAGCACCCTCAAGTCAACCTGTCTTTTAACCTCCCTCTAGTCAACCTGTCTTGTAACCACATCTAGTCAACCTGTCTTGTAACCACCATCTAGTCAACCTGTCTTGTAACCACCATCTAGTCAACCTGTCTTGTAACCACCATCAAGTCAACCTGTCTTGTAACCTCCCTCTAGTCAACCTGTCTTGTAACCTCCCTCTAGTCAATCTGTCTTGTAACCACCCTCAACTCAACCTGTCTTGTAACCACCCTCAACTCAACCTGTCTTGTAAGCACCCTCAAGTCAACCTGTCTTTTAACCTCCCTCTAGTCAACCTGTCTTGTAACCACATCTAGTCAACCTGTCTTGTAACCACCATCTAGTCAACCTGTCTTGTAACCACCATCTAGTCAACCTGTCTTGTAACCACCATCAAGTCAACCTGTCTTGTAACCTCCCTCTAGTCAACCTGTCTTGTAACCTCCCTCTAGTCAATCTGTCTTGTAACCACCCTCAACTCAACCTGTCTTGTAACCACCCTCAACTCAACCTGTCTTGTAAGCACCCTCAAGTCAACCTGTCTTTTAACCTCCCTCTAGTCAACCTGTCTTGTAACCACATCTAGTCAACCTGTCTTGTAACCACCATCTAGTCTACCTGTCTTTTAACCACTCTCTAGTCAACCTGTCTTGTAAGCACCCTCTAGTCAACCTGTCTTGTAACCACCTTAAAGTCACATCTATTGCTAACAACTCTTGAACCATGTGTCTACAAAACATCCGTATTGCGGCTACGCCATAGTGTCAACAAAATCTACTGATATCAGCCAAGGTTTCAAGAAAAATCGATGAAACGTTTAAAAACCAGTCAATAGTTTGGGTAATCGAATCTATTTTAATCTCTGTGTCCAGATGTTAAACAATCAACACAAAATCTGCAAGTTTTACCACCAGAGTGACGTCGTCAAAGATAATCTTCTTATGAATCTTCCGGTAAAAACAAGTACGGTTAAATGACATCAATTGAAACTGGTCAGATATTTAAAAACGAATAAGCCCTGTAAAAGCTATACCCTCATTTCAAAATCCCATGTCTACCCTCATTTCAATACCCCATGTCTACCCTCATTTCAATACCTCATGTCTACCTTACTTCAATATAAACATCTCTAAATTATAAAAACATCCAAAAATAATGTCCACTCCCTCCACTTCCACTCCCTCCAACCAAACTCCCTCCTACTAAACTCCCTCCATCTCCCACTCCCTCTATCAATACTCCATTCACCCTTACTTCCTCCACTCAAATCCATTCACTAAGACAAGACACACTATGTTTTAGCCACTTTAAAAGAAGCCTCACTAAGATAAGACACACAAAGTCTTAGCCCCTTTTGAAAAGAAGCCTCACTAAGACAAGACACACTGAGGCATACCCCCCTTTGAAAAGAAGCCTCATTAAAAGAAGACACACTATGTCATAGCCCCCTTTGAAAAGAAGCCTCACTAAGACAAGACACACTGAGGCGTAGCCCCCTTTAAAAGAAGCTTCATGAATAGAAGACACACTATGTCATAGCCCCCTTTAAAAGAAGCCTCACTTAGACGAGATACACTATGTCATAGCTCCATTTGAAAAGAAGTCTCACTAAGACAAGACACACTGAGGCACTGTTATACATATGTTTGTTATACATATATGTGCTCTTTGTACACGTTGCTGGATGGATATATATCTTCACAGTTCCCATCTCTCTATTTAGAAAATCTTCAATAACTCACATAAAACCATATTTTTTTCTTGAAGTGAGTCTCCACTTTCAAACATTTAACCACTCAAATATCTTTAAAATATCAACCCAAATGAACATGTCTTGGATATATGACATCTCTGTAATACTACTGATACATGCACCACATTTTAGAACCGCTGATTTAGTGCTTATTCAAGTATGCTGATTAAAATTTATTTTAAAATTTTGAAGAAACAACATATCTTCGCGAATTAGTAACTGAAGTTTTTAAATTACTATTAAAAAATTTGCATAGTAAAATCAAATTTCTAAAATCAACAAATACATTTCTAAACAAAAACACCCCATTTTTTTTTCACGTACTTCAGCCAACTTCTAAAGTAATCAAGCATATTTCAAAAATGAAACAGACCATTTGTTTTTTTTTTATACAGCCTATTTTCAAATCAAACCAGCTACCGATATTCTTAAAAGTTAAAAAATCAACAGTTTTCGTAATATTGACATTAAAAAAAATCAACTTGACAGAATCTCCCATTTCTGCATCTTTCCCTCCCCCGCTGCGATGTAAACAAATGTACTCACCCGGTCCACGCGCGTCCTCTCAGAGATGAGCCTGTCAAGAAAGACGCCGTACAGCTTGTCTGCTCACCGATCGATCGCTGGGTGCGAGGGCCAGGGCGAGGCTGAGGCCTTCGGTTCTGTTCCGCGCGCTGTGACGTCACGTGATCATTATTTGATGTCAGATTTTTCCCGTGCCTGAGTGTGCACAATGGCAATAGCATAACGGGCTCACGGTGAGTCTCGGTCTGTGACGGGATGGGTCACTAATGCCTCACTAATACTTCTGTGCGCCTTACCACACGGGTCGACGCCGTCAAGCTCTACTATATAAAATTGTCATAACTTTCATTTGATATAAACGTGTCCATAGACATAAACTCAATACCGGAATTCACTCTCAATTCTCATACCTCCCCCATGTACTTCCAATCCACAGTCAGGGTTGCCAACAGTCCGGAATTTTACGGGCGATCCGCGGGGGAAAAAAAATGACCAAAAATTGTCATCTCCGTAAATTTCCGTAAAAACGTTATGGTGTCCGAAAAAAAATGAAATGTTATAATTAGCCTTTGGTGCGCAACAAAATAAGAAATCTATGCATTTTGATTGAGCTCCCTCAACACCAAGTAACGCCTTGTGAGCATGGTGTCATACTGAGGTGATAACCATATAATGAAAGATTTAAACAATTACTTTATCCTTTCAACATTTTTTATCGGCCTGTTATTTTCTATTAATTTCTATCGGTAAAAAATTAGGAGATTTTGAAAATTTGTCCACAAATTTTAGGTCAGATTCAAAATTATTTATTTTATCTTAAATTATTTATATTTTTTAACACTCTGCCTTTCGGGGAGAAGATTGGATGTCTCGTGGACTGGTTGTCTCGCGGGTAGGTTGTTTAGTGCGGGCCTGCACAGCATACGGCCCTCATTCGGCCCTCCGGCGCCCATCTTGTGGCCCGCTAATTAATGAAGAATGCGTTATTATTCTTATTTTCTTAATAGCTTTCCTCCATGTCCTATTTTCTTTCGGCCCGCACAAATTTTTAATTAATTATTGCGGCCCGCCTTACATTTTGATTTGTGCAGTCCTGACATACAGCATAACGTAACATTGTCTTCAGTTGCTTGTCAGCTGGCATTCTCCTCCGAGTTTTGCGATCGCATACGAAATAAATGACAGTGTTATTTAAACGAGACATTGCTACCACAAGTGACAACACTTTTTATTACCACATTTGACATTCTGTTTAATTAGCTGTCCGATTACCATCTGATTTTTTGTGTGTCCATTATTTAGTAATTACTATAATAGTATCATTATGTAGTGTAGCCTCTTTTGTTAAGAAAAATCAAGAATCCAGCAGCAATCAGTAGTTCGTCTCAGGGTCACTCAAATGTCTAGGAAAGAAAGAAAGTGAGCAAATACTCGGTATGACGTGAACCATTGTGGTCAGTAAAATACAGTCTACTGAACCTTTATGACCAGTAAAGTCCACTCTATTGAACAATTCTGACCAGTAAAGCCCAGTCTATTGAACGTGAACCATTGTGGTCAGTAAAATACAGTATACTGAACCTTTATGACAAGTAAAGTTCACTCTATTGAACAATTCTGACCAGTAAAACCCAGTCTATTGAACATTTCTGACCAGTAAAGCCCAGTCTATTGAACAATTCTGACCAGTAAAGCCCAGTCTATTGAACAATTCTGACCAGTAAAGCCCAGTCTATTGAACAATTCTGACCAGTAAAGCCCAGTCTATTGAACAATTCTGACCAGTAAAGCCCAGTCTATTGAACAATTCTGACCAGTAAAGCCCAGTCTATTGAACAATTCTGACCAGTAAAGCCCAGTCTATTGAACAATTCTGACCAGTAAAGCCCAGTCTATTGAACAATTCTGACCAGTAAAGCCCAGTCTATTGTCAATTCTGACCAGTAAAACCCAGTCTATTGAACAATTCTGACCAGTAAAGCCCCGTCTATTGAACCATTCTGACCAGTAAAGCCCAGTCTATTGAACCATTCTGACCAGTAAAGCCCAGTCTATTGAACCATTCTGACCAGTAAAGCCCAGCCTATTGAACCATTCTGACCAGTAAAGCCCAGTCTATGACGTGTCTTAAGATCAGATTGGCCGCAGATTATAATGTAGCAAAATTTGATTCCCCCCCCCACTCCCCACACCCCCCACTCCCCCCAAGCGCTGGCCCTGTCAATGAAATAATGTCGTGGATTCATTTGGAGATGTGTGGAAAGGAAATATCTTGTTTCGTTTGCTTTTTTACTTGGATGGCCTTGGAAATGTGTTTGTTAATTAGAAACGGCAATTACCGGTACCGGTATTGCTCTTGAACTAGCTCATTACTTATTTTCTACCCACGTATGGAAGACAGATTGTGTAAATAAAATGGATATAATAACACCCCACCAGCCACTATTTTATGTTCTTTCAGCTCAAAAATGTTTTATAAGAAATGAGCAACATCAAAATCGTCTGTGTGTGTCTATGAAGCCGCAAATGAAAAATTGAAATACCGGTGTCACTCAGATTGTTTGTCGTGCTAAGACTTAGTATTTTAGCCAAAATATAACTATGGGTAAAACCAGCAGGCAGTTGTTTGATGTTTGTAGCCACCTCAGAGGGAGTAACAAAGCTATTTGTCTTCCTTTAGTGTATCATTTGCCCCAGCAACCAGATATTTTCTGTGATTATAATTATAAGCAAAGTTGCTGACATTCGCGCTGAGCTTGATCGTTTTCATGCACCACCCCATGATTTGCCTCCTTTTCCTTGTCTTACTTCACATTTCGATATTTTAAACCTGTTTCAGAATTTGAGGTCAAAAGTATAATTTTAAAATCTAAACCTACGTCATGTTCTTTGGATCCCATCCCCACCCTCCTGTTGTTTGAGTCATTTGATCATTTGCTCCCAACGATAACCCACATGATAAATGAAAGCTTGTCTTCTGGCACTGTTCCCTCTATTTGGAAGTCAGCTGTCATCAAGCCATTGCTTAAGAAGCCTGGCCTGGATGAAAATAGTTTTAAAAACTATAGACCTGTATCTAACTTGTCATTTTTATCTAAAGTTATTGAAAAACTAGTTCTGAAATAACTTTTTGCTTATTTAATTGACCACTCTCTTCTCAGTTCTAATCAGTCGGCCTATAGACATTTCCACAGCACAGAGACAGCTCTCTTGAGAGTGACCAATGACCTCTTGCTAGCCCTGGACAGTGGTGCTGTCTCCATCCTGATCGTCTTAGACCTCAGTGCGGCCTTAGACACTTTTGACCATGTAATCCTTTTCAAAACCCTTGAAAATTACTTTGGAATGTCTGGTTCAGTTTTGGCTTGGTTTAGGTCGTAACTCTGTTAGAACACAGGCGGTCTCTTTCGATGGCTGTCTCTCAGGCAGGGCTGATATGGTGTACGGAGTGCCACAGGGGTTCGTTTTAGGCCCGGTTCTATTCACATTGTATACCAGACCACTGCTCCTCTTGCTTGGGAGGCATGCTGTTGAGAGCCAGTCATTTGCAGATGACACTCAGCTATACAAGCATACCCATCCCTCTCTTGTCGATTCCGCTGTCCAGACTTTGCGGGGGTGCATTGATGATGTCAAGACATGGGTGACTCTGCAAGTTGAAGCTTAATGATGACAAAACGTAAGCACTCCTCATTCACAATCACACATCATCCTCCACCTCAACTCTTCCCACCTCATTTCAAGTAGGTAACTCCGACATACTGTTTACACCCTCTACTACTACTATATTTGAATCTTCCAACAATATGTCTCTCGATAAACATATCTCTCACATTTGTAGTTCTGCATACACCGCTATCCGTCAGTTCCATCCGCCAATATCTCACAGTTAGCGCTACAAAAACCCTAGTCTGTGCTCTTGTTCTCTCTCGTCTTGCTTATGGCAGCTCTCGTCTGTCAGGTTCACCAAAACATTGCATAGAAAAACTGCAGAAAGTCCAAAACTCAGCTGCTAGGCTAGTTCTAAAGGCAAAAAAACGTGACCACGTCACTCCCTTACTCCACTCCCTTCATTGGCTCCCTATACAGGCACGCATCGACTACAGGTTGTCTGTTCTCAGTCACAACTTTTTCTCGGATTCCTGCCCTTCCTATCTAACCGAACTTCTTTCTGTCTATTCACCCCTTCGACAGCTTCGCTCATCAGCATACACGCGTATTCTGTCCATTCCCAAGACACACACTAAAACATATGGTGAACGATCTTTCTCTTTCTGCGCCACCAAACAATGGAATTCTTTGCCACTACACATCCGCAATATACCAACCACCCAGGCCTTCAAAACTGCACTCAAAATACATCTCTAAACTATACTACCCTGACTGATTTCCCTCCTTTGACCGATAAATGATCTTGTAGTTGTAGGCTGCCGTCCATGGTTTGATTTGTAAAAGTCATGGGGTTCATGCTATTCTTTATTTCACAATTGTACCGGTATTTGATTTTAATGTCAAGATTATGTCTCTTTTGATATTTTTATGTACAGCCCGGTGAGCCCAGCCCTAGGCTGGGGTACCACGCTATAAAAGACCACTAATTATTATTATCTAGTTGAAATTATACCTACTCTGGCATCTGGCTGTCACATAGAACTTTGGTATGCGACATCGAACTTACCCAGCTACCGGTTATTATCTTTCTTGTCAACGCCGACTTTTTAGAACAGTTCATCCTTGAGAATGCTGACAAATGACATTTAACGTAATTCAATGCTCTATTCACAACGTCTTCCTGGTTCCTGCCCTTCCTATCTTGATGTGCTTCACCCCTTCCTTCATCCGCAGCCACGCGTTTTCTTTCTGTTCCCAGGACACGCACTAAAACATTTGGTGAAAGATCTTTCTGTGCCCCAAAACAATGGAATGCTCCCTTACTCTTACACATCCGCAATATATCGACCATCAGAGCCTTCAAATTTCTAAACTGCCCTCAAGACACATCCCTTCAAACTCTAGTACTATTCCGACTCATTCTCACCCCCCCCCCCCTTTTTTTTTTCACTGACCGATAAACAATGCGCAATGCTGCTGGGTCCCGTCCGTGGCTACACAGGGGTTAATTAGTTCTTGGGTGGGCGAGGTCAATATTTTTACACAGCTGTTTTTAAATGAATATATAAATTTATGGAACTATTTTCTTTTTGCTAATTTTCATGTGAAACGCGGTGAGCCAAGCCCTAGGCTGAGGAGCCAAGCCCTAGGCTGAGGAGCCAAGCCCCAGGCTGAGGTACCGCGCTACATAAGAATAAGACCACTTTAATTTTAATAATAATAGGAAGTGGTCAGTGTTAGTGTGTTTTTGGGCCAATTATTGTGCATGAGCCCACGGTAGCATCCAGAAATGGTTGGTTTTCATCAGTGGCAAAGCCGGTACCGGTAATAGGAGTTGAAGGCTGTTCAAATTAAGCTGAACGAAGTGGCTGTTCGCCCCGGACACGCAGCGCCACCATTCGCACCCGGGTCCCATTAGACCAATGCTATTAGGATATCATTTGTGGTACCGGTATTTTATTTTAGTTAAACTGAAGAAGTAAGTTTTCAAACATGTAGTCCAAGTCCATTCAATTAGCTTTCATTTGATACCTCATTTTGTCATATAAACCCAAAAATAATATTTTAAATAGTTTTTTACTCCAACCTCTCACTTCTAGTACCCGGGTGTGAATAGTCGCAGCCTAAGTTAAATGTCCTCGTCTTTGAAGAACTATATTAATGAACCAGACGAAATGGTGACCGAGTCCTCCATCGTCTCTGACACATTCATGCAACTACAACACAACGTTCATGTTAGAAAGTGAGTTCTAGTTCTAAGTAACGGGTAACAGAAAACGTGTGTGAATATCCAACTACATGTAGTGTAGGCCTTTATTTTAATGAAAACAGTGGCCTTTACGGTACCGGTAACTTATGTTTGAACATACCGGTACTCATAGGGGTGGAGTGTTGTTCTTATTTGCCCGAACTACCGGGCTAAGATTACTAACTACTACAACCAGTACCGTACCATGTCTACAGGCTCGAACTCGAACACAGGTGTAGGCCGTTGTGTTGATTACCCTATCATATCATCACTTGGGGCCTGTAGTCAGCCAGGGGTACCGTGCAGAAAATCTAAGAAAACCTTTGACTTACCCAAGATACCCGGCACAGTATTTTAATAGTCAGCAGCCCAGCCGTTTATTATTTATTTAAGTTTAAGTGAAAAAAACCACAACAACCTTACTCGAATCAATAAAATATTCTGCTGTGTGAAACGAGGTAGGACAATAGAATATTTTTATGCCGGTATTGATATAGTTTTGGGGCGTGATATTATATATTGATATTGTGTGAAGCAGCATTTCTAAAGCATTTAATTTTTTTTTCAAAAAAGGAAGAAAAAAAAAAAAAAGGGGGGGGGGGGGAGGAGAGAGAGAAGGGAAGGCCTGTGTCTATGTGTTCAGGCACCAATGAAGTGCATTTCTTGAACACTTGTCCCACATTGTCTGGTGTAGTGGTCCATCATCTTACCCACTCAGTGGTGCACACTACCACCATGATACAGCTGTCAACTCAACAACAGAACAAGGGAGTCAACTTTCAAAGGTTTATTGTAAGATTCATACATCATTAATAATCAAATTAATTTTTTTACAAATCTAAAAATTAAACTGAAGATAATAAACAACTGAACCCAAAAGAAATGAAAATGTCATACAGCATTAGTCCCCACTGGACAGAGAGACCTTGACATTGGGATGACATGCCTACATCACCAGCCAAGCTGATACAATTCTTTCCATTCACTGATCATATTTACATCAACTATCTAAAGGGCTTAGAAAGTCACTCAACTTATCCCTTCATTCATAGCCTTGCTCCTTAGAAGATGAAGAATCATTTGCAACAATGAATTCAGATAATCCTACACACATACTATTCTGTACAACTCTTGGGGCTCTGACAGGCTGGGGGGTGCTCTCGACATTATAAGATACATCAGGTAAAGGAAGATGACCCACTTATGGTAACATATATCTCATGGGTGCATCTTGTTTGAGTAAATTCTACAAATAGTTTAACAATATCTCTGATTACCGATGGAAAAAAATTATGAAAGAAAACTGTCTCTTTGAGAATCACTGAAAGCTTTTCAAACACACTTCTAGAGATCATATATACACAACACGTGTCCGCTATTTACAAGCATACAACCCATACCTTAAATGTACAAGTGTCAGTGATAAATAAATACATTCAACACGCATGCCAGACAACATTATCAGTCAGTGACAGTAATAAAGTATTTTATCAAATACTCAGCCTTGCTAAATTCATGGGTATCCCTAAAAGTGTGAAGAAATTAACATAATGTATTTTCCCGAAGTAAGCGGAAAATGACCAGAATGAAAAATGACAAGTTCTGTTCAAGCTATAGAAAAATTAAAATTATTTGAAAAGATTTGATTATTTGCACAATAACTGTCCTAACACAACAAACGTTATAATATTTCAGCAAAACAATGACCATTATTTGAGCATCATACCCAAAGGAAACAAACCAAAGTATTTAACCAAAAACTTATTAGCAGAAAAACCATACAACTGTCAGAGTCCCTTGAAATCAACATTATTAGGTAATGCAAAATCCAATCATTCGACTTTTCAAACATTTTGTGAGCTCCAGTAATAACCATCTGTACAGTAATGTCTCATGTCTAGATGGTCATTATGGCCTTTAGCATCCAGTCAAGAAGCAGATAGAACAAGATATTTTACTAGAACATGGGCCAATGTTATACCACAAACCGATTTTTAACAGTAGAGCCTGCCTTTCCAGCAGTGTCAGAGTGGGCCTGAAATTGAAAATAGCAAACAAATGTGTAAAAGATGCTACTAAAATAGCCCCACCCAAACCGCCTCTAGAAGTATATAATGATAATTTATTAGGGAAACTAATGCATCAAACTTTTTTTTTTTTTGGGGGGGGGGGAATTGTTGCTAAGTTAATCAAAAACCTTTAAAACAGATAAGCCATAGATAATATAACAGAAAAAAAAAAGGAATACTATGTACCTGGAATATGATAATTTATTAGGGAAACTAATGCATCAAACTTTTTTTTTTTTGGGGGGGGGGGAATTGTTGCTAAGTTAATCAAAAACCTTTAAAACAGATAAGCCATAGATAATATAACAGAAAAGACAAAGGAATACTATGTACCTGGAATCCAATGACAATCTTTGCGGGTACATTTAATGACTCTTTCAATTTTTGACTGAAAAATAATTGTTTTAAAATTTTGAGTTTAAAACATAAAATTTACTTAACCTGTCAATGGGGGACTTAGTATTAAAGCACCTTTCAATATCACTACATATACTTGATAAACTAGATCAGGGTTCTGAAATCTATGTCGTATGTTCCAGAGGTAGCACAGAGCAAATTTTAATGGAAGACAAAAATAACTAAATTAAAACTATAAAAACTGGATCCTACAAACAAGGTAGAATGATATGGATTAATGGGACGATGAATGAATTATAAATTCTCTTATGGCACACCACCAAAAGGTTACAGATCCCCAAGTCAGATAATTGAAAGGTAAACACAGTTCAAGTTAACATTAAATACCTATAGTTTATGATCTGACTAAGGGTTTGCATATCAGTTTCATTGTGGGGAAAATATCAATGGAAGCCTATGACAGAAGGGATTCATTATATTTCTTTTAAGCAAGACATCACATTGCTTGGTAAGTAAGTGTAAGAACCTCTTACATGATCAATGTGAATGACTCGGGTTTATTCCCTACCCCGGGCAGACGGAATCCAAAGCTTTTTATTATATGAGATGAAACAGAATATCATAATCAGATATGTGCCAAGATGCAGTCACGGTCAAGATAAAACTAAAGCATTTAAATATCTTATATACAGGAGGCACTGACATCATAGAGCAAAGAATTGATAAACTGTAGCACTGAATAATATTCCTTAAGATGGTAAAATTTACCCTATTTTCTTTGTAGCTTCTATTTTTGTTGCATCTCTTGTCCAAAGGCCAAGCTTGTCTCCCTTTGTTCTAATATTAACAGTTGCCCCACAAATGTCATCAGAATGTTCATCAAAGCCTTCTCCTATCAGGCACAGTAGCTGAAAATGCAAATACATTTCAAATAAAACTTCCCTGTGTTGTCAGCCTTTGACTGATATGTAAGCTTTAAATCATCCACCAAAAATACACATACAATAATCTGTGTATGCTGCTATATGTTAAACCAGGGGTATTCAAACTTTTTGTAAACAAGGTACCGACTAGTGTTTTCTGACACATCACACTGCTGGGGGTTGGACTATATTTGAGAAAAAATATTAATGAATTGTATGCACAACGTATATTTTAAGTGAAGAAATAAACATATCCAACTTAAACTTAGTATTAAAATGAAAGGGCCAGCTTTTGCCAATCTTCGAGAATATATATCTGTCACTGTTAGCCAGGTTCTTTTAGGGCTGCCAGATGAAATACTCCTGATGGGCCATAGATTAATTAAGATGTGTATACTTACAGTTTCTAACCAGAAGTCATCTAAATGGGTCTGACGCTGAGATTTATTTAGATTAATAAGCCACCTTCCACCTTTTTTATTCTGCGCATCTTCCCACATAGGTTGAATACCAGCCTATAAAAAGTGAGTGAAATATACAGTAAGAAACAACATTTTTAAAGTTATTAAGTGAACAGAAAAACATTTTTTTTTTTAAATGAGATGGATGATCTAAAGAATGCTGAAAGTATCATCGTACCAGTAATTCACTGTACCGTACACATGAAATAAAAAACTTTTTTAGATTATTAAAAGAGCTTACCTTAAACACACTGTAATCACACCCAGTTTGAAGTTTACTAGCAGGTAGTGTATGGTTGTAGAGGCTGTATGTAGATAGAAAAAAAACATTACAAAACTATCTTACAAAAAGAAAAAAATAAATGAATTAGAGCTGTAATGTTTTATTATTATATATTCATAACTCTCTACAACAATATTAAAGCTGGGCACTGACTTATAAAGGTGAAATTTTGCCAATTAGTTTATGAATTATGAAATAATTAGCTATAAAACCTCCCTCTTGAACTGGTCAACCTAAATATACAGCAACAGGTCAGACCAAAATATTCAACAGTGAAAAACCATACACAACAAAACTGATTCCCAATGGCCTTGGATTTATGTCTATAACTATTAGTGGTGTACTGAAAGGTCAAATGAATTTTAATTATGAGGACATCCATAAATATAACACTAGAAAACTAATTGTTAGGAGCTTTACTATCTACCAAATGCTGCTGTTGACAAATACATTTAGTTATTGCCATTATGTACACAAACCTGTAAAGTTTTCACAAAAATATGGCTAAAATATACTACCAGCAACTTCACAGAAATCATAAACAGCTGTAGTAAAACTTACCCCCAAAAGTCTTCAACTGTGTCAAAAGTGGTTATCACCCTCAAATTGTCTTTCCAGTCTCTGCCTTTGTCATTTTTGAAAAACCACATAGCCCATGAATTCTGTAAGGGATGCTTTATAACCATTTCTGGATCCTGTAAAGAGTCATCATCATCCCTCTCCTCATCATCACTGGGTCTGTAGACAGCAATTCTCTATAAAAAAATAAATTTTTATGAGCCAATTATATGCACATTTTAATATAGTCGAATAAGAAGCTTTTTCTTGGCTTAACCAGGGTAACATGCATCTCAGCCTTGTTAAGGTCGAGTTAATTTAATTGAAATCAAGCATTGGCAATCAGAAATGACATTTTCAAAATCCAGGCTATCGATCTACTCCTTTAAAGCGAGAAACTGAATGTGTTGATTCATTACTGATTATTACAATCAAAAGAACTCTTTTTAAAAACATCAATATTTTTTATTCAAGTAGATTAAAGCAAATGCTATTTAATATATGATAATATATGTAAAATAGGCCTACAAAGCCAATGTGAACATAGGCCACAAACAATTACAAATAGGGTTAATTAGATCTTTAAGTGCCAGTGATTTTACATTCTTATAATTCAAAAATATTTCTTCACAACAAAGCACATGTTTATCCTTAAACAGAGAGTATTTCAGAATCACACTTCACAAACTAAAACAAATACCACTTAAGGAATTAAATATTTGTTTATTTGATATTTAAAATCCTCAAAAGTTGAAAACAGGGCATTAGGCACTAGATCATGTTTCACCAAGTCTTTGTTTTCCAGCTCCTCTATCGTTGATGAACCGTAACTTATACACACAGCAAATTTTACCAGTATCCCATTTGACTCGGTATGAGCCCACAGAATGTCAGCATCTAAAATATTCATCATCTTTAGAAGGGCTCAGGCTGCCGATGGTGTTGGAGAGGAATGACTAGTATGGATAGTCTGCCTGTTCTTTGTAGTTCATCAGAGTTGTAACAAGTGTTCACACATGCGCACAAGGAGATATGAATGGTTAAGTCTCCTGTAGGTTGCCAATAGGTGGATATTATTGGTTGAAGGTAGGTGGAGGCTTTAAGTGAATTTTACCAGAAGTGCGTAGAAGCATCTCATTTTTAATAACTGCTTAGTAGTCTTCTTCCTTACATAATTAACTATTTCTCTGACATTTTTTGAAGCTTCCCACGATCCTGCAATTGAAAAAACATGCGGCAGTTTGCAAATTTTCTCAATATGTTTTTATGCTCCATATTTATCACAATAACTCATAACTAAAATCTTAATGATTGAGATGAGCTTATTTACAATAAGCTACTAAGTAAGGTAATATATTTCTTAAGTCAATTTTAAAGATTTCATGAAGCTATTTCAGCCTTAGCACGTGGCTGGAAATATTAGCCATAATATTAATTAAATTGGAAACTAATTTAATACAAATTAATCTAATTAATAGATTTAATAATAATAATCAACAGTGTTAAAGGTACAAAATAAATTATTGCTAATACAGTTTTGCCAACATGGTTACACTCTAACAATTCTCCATGATGGCATGGAATATCACAATCTTTTACTATTAATGTTAAAAAATAAATAAAAAAGGCAGTGTCTACATGTCCTGCCAAATAGTGCGAGAGATATTCTCCGGCGATCATGTCACTGTCACACTTTATTTAACCATTTTTTCAATATACTAGATGGAGCCTGCCAAATATTGGCGACAGAAATGCATGAACTTCCCATGTACTAAAGTTACTTGACAAAACGTGAACTCCAGTTACGCACATTTAAGACGCTGCGAGCGTGCTCTGGCGTATATCTATATATAGCCTGAGTGGTCGTCTTGTTTCTGGCGAATTATATATATTATATATACCAAACAATGGTTCTAGTATTTATTTTGTAGAATTGAACATATTTTTTTCAAGTAAATATCCAGACTATCTTAAATTTGTTCAAGTACCAGAAACTCTGATAGACTATTGGCAGTCATGTGACAAGGCTGACAAATACCTCGCTCAACTTTGTTATAGCCGTCATGCGACTTGGTCGAATATATATTAGCCGGAGGAATATCTCAAGAACTTATCGTCCAGTCGCCGGACATGAAGACACTTCGAAAAAAAAAAGTCATAATAAAATCTTAAGTAAAAATATAATTTATCAAACAGTGTTAATACTTACTTCAATAACTGCTTGAAGTTGAAGCCTTGAACTAAAGAGTTTCTTGACAAAGCCAAGTGGGTTAACACAAGAAAACGTTTACTGTGGACCATGTGGCAGCACAAAAAGTTCTGACAAGGTTACTCATGCCAGAGCTTTGGGGGGGGGGGGGGGGGGAGGAGAGATTGGATACTCTGATTTTATTGGTCAAGAAGTGGTATAACACAGAGCTTCTGATTGGTTTAAATCAGCAAACTATGCAGCTGCACCCCTAAAATTTCTTTGTAATTTTTAGAGGGTTTTGGGGCACCCACGTGAGCTTGTTGGTGCGTAATCCCAAGGCGGTGCCAAATACCCAATTTGTATTGGTCCCTACTTATCAAAACACTTTACTTAATGACACTTTATAGACCTACTCAATCTTGGCAATCTCTTGCTTCAAATGTGACACCAAGATCTAAGCATAGGCGCAGTATCCAGTTTAATAAATTTTAGGCTGACAATGGGCAGTTGGTAGAGAAGTGCCAGGAGAATAATTAGCAATGTGATTGGGGGAGGGGGGCTACTGGCTATGGTTAGAGCCAAGGGTGACATTCACTGACAGTGTCCTAATTACTGCACATGTGTCTTGACACATCGAATGCAAATTTGTTGGCATTATTAGAGATTGCTTAGGCATTGGCCAATACAAAGGTGTTCATCAACTCTGAATCAATCTCAATATTCATAATGTGCTGTTACTCTTTTTCTCTGACATTGATGATTGATTGCAGAAACTGAACTGGTCCATATGCCAACATTTAAATTTTGTGAAAATTTAAGATCTTTTATCCTTTAAGTTTTATGTTAAGTATGGCAAGTATGTAGGCTATATTGTTGGCAAGTAGCAGACCCATATTAGGTAATTCATTGATAACTTAGGCCCACTAGTGACTTTTTTTTTTTAAATACAGAAATGTAGCTAGGCAGCTAGGCCTAGCCCCGGTATACCCCTAGCCCCACTAGTGGCCATCATCAGGTAGCCATTTTTACTTTATAAAGTATATGTTACCAACTTAAATAATTATATGATACCTGCTTCATAAAAGAATTAACCTTACATCCAAGAGTACGGTATTGTGTTGTAAAATTTTTTAACTGAAACAAAAGTCCAAAACTGAAAATAAAACTAAAAGTAGCTTGAAAACACGATAATGTCAGGCCTACCCTCATCATAATGAAACTTTCTGAAAAAGTTTATTGCCTTGTTTTAAAATTGATTGAAAATATTTTTTAATTGATAATTTTAAAGAAATAAGAAACATTAATTTGAAAAAAAAAACTGTTTTATATAACTTATAACATTCCTCTTACTTGTTCAATATCTCTCTCTGCCATGTTGTTCCCTAAATGGAAAAAATTGTGAATGCTCCAGTCTTTTCACCATCTGCTATTTTGAAATTTTAAATAAAATGTAATATTCCTTTATGAAAGTGAAAAATTAATGAAATTATTTTGAGTACTTTTGAAACAAATAAAATTAATATTTAAATATTATTTCTTTAATTTACCAAACCCAAATATTATATCGCTAAAACAAATGTAATTATAAATTGCATCCCATTCCAAATTGGCATATATAGATATTACGCGTCACGACACCGGTCACAGAAAAAAAAAGATAAATTAAAACGAGGCTAGGTTATTTAAGATATATCCAGACATAGTTAACGAAACTAAACATAGTTATTTGCGTTTCAATAATTGTACATGATGGTAAAGAGCAATTATAATAATAAGTTTTTAATATGTATACAATAACTGATATTTAAGATTTATCGTCTATTTTCGGTCTGCCTTTTCTGCTTTATGTCTTTGTTAAATTGATCATAGTGTGGGTACTTAATTTTTTTTAAAAATAATACAACTTCGTACTATTACTATTTTCAGAGTTGTGCATAGTTATATCCTATAATATAGTTTAGAGAAACTATGTTATACGAAGAATACAATACAATTATAAAAATAAAGTACCAAAAAAAAAATAAATAAAAAAAAAAAAATAAGTAAACAAAATCCTAAATTATTAAATTAAAAGATTACTTTCAAAAATAACATTTTTTTTCAGAGTTGTGCATAGTTATATCTTATAATATAGTTTAGAGAAACTATGTTATACGAAGAATAAAATAAAATTATAAAAATAAAGTACCAAAAAAAAAATAAATAAAAAAAAAAAAATAAGTTAACCAAATCCTCAATTATTAAATTAAATGATTTCTTTCAAAAATATCATTTCACGTTACGTAAAAATAATGTTTCATTTTGATTATAACAAGGGGAGGGAGAGACTGCAATCAGATTAAAATTAAACAACCACGGACGTCATTTAAGTAGGGTAGGATGGGACATTCCCCCCCACCCCCCCCCCTCGATTGGTAGTTTTTATTTAAATTGTTATGTTCTGTGGCGCTTCCAGTAATAAACAACTTAAAAAGCCGACCAAGTTTTGGTTTTGCCCCTCTTCCTGAAAAATCCTGAAATGAAGCCTCTGTAAACAACCCCTAAAATTGAGTTTTTCTTATGTGTATTATAATATGTAATATCGAACAATGGGGGTGGGGCTGAAAATCTGACAAAAAATGCACACAATTGACGCATTTATAAGAATCCAAATTAGCCCCCAGCTTGCAACCGCGACTCTTTTTTTATCACCTCTGAGCTATATTAATATTCTAATGACCCAAATGCTTTTACACCGCGTATTTATTTCACCACCTAACAAAACGCACTTCCGATAATAATTTTTTAAAGAATCTCATTAATTGCAGTTATCGGGAATTTTATTTCGTGAAGTTAGTCTCATCCCATTTCCTTCGCATTCCACTTGAAAAACTGGAAAAAACTCATTTTTGTGGGTTGGAATTGGGGCTTAAAATTTGATAAAATGTGTTGTCATCGGCAACGAGTCTATGTTCCAAATTTCAGCTCGAAAGGTTGACGAGAGTGGGTCAATTAGACATCCGCTGATTTTGCCAGACAGCTTCAACGAACAAAAGCGAAGTTAATAAAAAGGATTTAAAAGTGAAAAAAAAAAAGATAAAAATAGCACCTAGCCGTAATGTCCTCTCAGACTGCTAAGAGTTAATTTGATTTAATTTTGTTTTTTACTGTTCTTTGTTCGCCAATGAAGGCTTCTTGCCGACACGTTCGTTGTTTTGTTGTGTCCTTTTTTCAGGTTTTCCCATACTGTGTTTCGCTATTTCCTACGTTTTGATTTTAATAACATCAAAATTTGGGATTTTGTTTTTACTAAAGCAATGTGAAAACTCTATTTTTGTATAAAATATTTTTTTTCCCTTTGCTTTGCTTTTATGTTACTCTGAAAAATCCTTGTTTGTAAATTGTTGCGAAAGGCAGCATCTTTGATTTTGAAAGCTTTGCATCTCTTGACGTTTTAACTAGTAGCATCACTTGGGGTGTGGGGGTACGGGCCGCATCTATTGACACCCTCACACTGGGATGACACCCTTACATGGGGATGGCACCCTCATAGTGGCATGACACCATCACAGGGGGATGACAAACTCCCATGGGATGACACATTCAAAGTGGGATGACTCCTCACAGGGGGGTGACTACCTTACAGGGGGATGACTCCCTCACAGGGGGAATGACTACCTCACAGGGGGATGACTACCTCACTGGAGGATGACTCCCTCACAGGGTGTGACATCAAGTAGAAAAGAGTACATTTGAGGAGCTCGATCATGTTGTTTCATAACAAGTCTAAGTGACCTAAGGAAAGGGTGCGGCTATGACAGTGGCGTAGCTAGGGTTGGTGTCATTGGGCGATTTACCGCCCCTTCCAAGGAAAAACTCTTCAGCCGGTCAAAAAGCCCACTGAATCACAGCACATCGCCGTCACCAATTCATTTCCCGCCTTCATATGGGAGCAGAGGAGTGAGGCAGAGGAGTGAGGCTGAGGAGTGAGGTAGAGGAGTGAGGCAGAGGAGTGAGGCAGACAAGTGAGGCAGAGGAGTGAAGCAGACAAGTGAGTCAGAGGAGTGAGGCAGACAAGTGAGGCAGAGGAATGAAGCAGACAAGTGAGGCTGAGGAGTGAGGCAGAGAAGTGAGACACTGGTGTCGGTCCCCTGGGATGACACTTTTGTGTTTGTGTGTGTGTGTGGGGGGGGGGTGGGGTTGGTTAGCATTTTCTGTCCTCTTCCTATTTTTGATATTGATTATTTTTTATGTTTATTGTGTAAGCTGAAATGTTGTGTAAAACCAGTTGTTAGACATGTTGTGTACAACCAGTTATTGGAAATGCTGTATACAACCAATTATTGGAAATGTTGTGTTCAACCAGTTTTTAGACATGTTTTGTACAACCAGTTGATAGACATGTTGTGTACAACCAGTTGCTAGACATATTGCGCACAACCAGTTGTTAGACATGTTTTGTACAACCACTTGTTACACATGTTTTGTACCACCAGTTGTTAGACATGTTGTGTACAACCAGTTGTTAGACATGTTTTGTACAACCAGTTGTTACACATGTTTTGTACCACCAGTTGTTAGACATGTTGTGTACAACCAGTTATTGGAAATGTTGTGTACAACCAATTTTTCGTGAATTTGGTTACAAACAGTTGCTGGTCATCGATCAAAAGTTTTCCAGCGAGTTACATCCAACTCCACCTATAGGGTTGGTTGTCACACGGTTGAGTGTTGGTTGTCACATACTGTTGGATAGGTTGTCATGAAGTGTTGGGTAGGCTGTCACATAGTCTTGAGTTGTTTGTCTCTAGTGTTCAGTGGGTTGTCAAATCATGTTTGATTTTCTGACTGCAGTTCATGCTAGTGTATTGAGGCAAAATCAAGTCATCAATAAACTGTGTTGGTCAGTTCACTTTTCTGAAAAACAATCTAACATCTAGGCTAATTTTAGAAATATATTATGTCTACAGGGTGATATCTAGGCTAATTTTAGAAATATATTATGTCTACTGTGTAATATCTAGGCTAATTTTAGAAATATATTATGTCTACAGTGTGATATCTAGGCTAATTTTATAAAAATATTTTGTCTACAGTGTAATATCTAGGCTAATTTTAGAAATGCATCATGTCTACAGTGTAATATCTAGGTTAATTTTAGAAATATATCATGTCCACAGTGTAATATCTAGGCTAATTTTAGAAATATATTATGTCCACAGTGTACTATTTAGGCTAATTTTAGAAATAGGCCTAAATATGTCTACAGTGTAATATCTATAGGCTAATTTTAAAAATATATCATGTCTACAGTGTGATATCTACGCTAATTTTAGAAATATATCATGTCTACAGTGTAATATCTAGGCTAATTTTAGAAATATATTATGTCTACAGTGTAATATCTAGGCTGCTTTTAGAAATATGTCATGTCTACAGGGCAACATCTAGGATAATTTTAGAAATATATTATGTCTACAGTGTAATATCTAGGGTAATTTTAGAAATATATTATGTCTACAGTGCAATACCTAGGCTAATTTTAAAAATATATTATGTCTACAGTGTAATATCTAGGCTAATTTTAGAAATATATTATGTCTACAGTGTAACATCTAGGCTAATTTTAGAAATATATTATTTCTACAGGGCAACATCTAGGATAATTTTAGAAATATATTATGTCTACAGTGTAATATCTAGGGTAATTTTAGAAATATATCATGTCTACAGTGTGATATCTAGGGTAATTTTAGGCTAAAAAAATAAGGATAATGAATTATGTTTATTTTCTCTTGTTAAAATTAAATATTCCAAAGTGCGGGGATGACGCTAAAATATTCCAATGAGTAGTGCTTGGCGTATTCCAATGAGTATTGTTTGGTGTATTCCAATGAGTAGTGCTTGGTGTATTCCAATGAGTAGAGCTTGCTGTATTCCAATGAGTAGTGCTTGCTGTATTCCAATGAGTTGTGCTTGGTGTATTCTAATGAGTAGTGCTTGGTGTATCCCAATGAGTAATGCTTGGTGTATTCCAATGAGTAGTGCTTGGTGTATTCCAATGAGTAGTGCTTGGCGTATTCCAATGAGTTGTGCTTGATTTAAAGATATTTATTTGTAGGATATATAATAGGACATTTATTAGTACGTCTAGTATAACAATTAATAGGACATTTAGTAGGACATTTAGTAGGTCATTTAAAATGACATTTAATAGGACATTAATAGGTCATTTACTAGGTCATTTAGTAGGTTATTTAATAGGACATTCAGTAGGTCATTTAATAGGTCATTTCACAGGTCATTTAGTAGGTCATTTAGTAGGATATTCAGTAGTTGCAAAGTCGTAAACACCAGTAAAGCACGCCAATGACCAAGCAATGTTTATTATGAAAAGAACGAACACACCAACATGTTTAAGTTGATAGCAAGAGTTTTGAAAGATTGGCATTGTCTTGACAGCTTCATTACTTCAGTCACACAGCTCAGATTTACGAGGCTTAAACAAGTAGGGGGGGGGGGGGCAACTCATATGCAGCAGCACTGTGCATCAGGTGTCTCTTTGTCTTTGTATATGGGACTGAACTCCTTGGGTCACGTCCAGTTAGTCAGTCTTTCTGTGCTTTTTAATGGCGTGGCATTTGTCTGTTATCTTGCCTGGAAAAAAACGCATTTAAATAGTGTCAGAAACTATTCAAAAGAAATTTTATATCAACATACAAATGAACAATTACAAGTTCTTTGCTAAAAAAATGAAATTGCCAGTTTAAATATTGTTTTATAAATAAAATTTGACAGTCTGCAAGATTCCTGGGCAAGGAAAGTAGTTCCCCCCCTCTCATTTTTCAAACGGCGCCATTAGTAGACACAGAGCCCCTTCCACCAGAGCCCCTTCCACCAGAGCCCCTTCCACCAGTTCTATACTTAAATCAATTAGTGTCCCCCCCCCCTCCCCTTTACTCCTCGCGCCATCATCACACCCATAATTTCTTCAATCAGTTATTTTCCCCGATCATTCAAAATTGCCGTATAGTTAATATATATTCAATTCTGGTACACCTGAATTAATATATTCAATTCTAGTATACCTGAGTTACTATATATTTAATTCTGGTATATCTGAGTAAATATATTCAATTCTGTTATACCTTAGTTAAATCATTACATTCTGGTATACCTGAGTTAATATAAAGATATCCTAAAAAATATCATCGGCATTCTACATCGTATACATTGTTGCCTGCCAAAAATGACAGAGAGAGGCGCATAAACCATTCACCCACATAACAAAAAACTCTCGGTCAACACAACGGACCAGGTCAAGGCAAGATCCCATCTCTACTAACCGGTCATCTTCTTTCAACATCGCTTCTCTCTATCATTGTTGTTACTCCATCGGTCCGAATGCCCGATTTTATATCACTATAAGACCCAATTAACACACCCCGTCTGTCTCATCCCACCATTTACCCCGTCCGTCTCACCCCACCATTTACCCCGTTGTCTCAACCCACCATTTACCCCGTCCGTCTCACCCCACCATTTACCCCGTCTGTCTCACCCCATCAATTACCCCGTCTGTCTTACCTACCATTTACCCCGTCTTTCTCACCCAACCATTTACCCCGTCTGTCTCACCCCACCATTTACCCCGTCTGTCTCACCCAACCATTTACCCCGTCTGTCTCACCCCACCATTTACCCCGTCCGTCTCACTCCACCATTTACCCCGTCAGTCTCACCCAACCATTGACCTAGTCTGTCTCACCCAGTCATTTACCCCGTCTGTCTCACATAACCATTTACCCCGTCCGTCTCACCCCACCACTTACCCCGTCTGTCTCAACCCACCATTTACCCTGTCTGTCTCACCCAGCCATTTACCCTGTCTGTCTAACCTCACCATTTACCCCGTCTGAATCATCCCACCACTAACCCCTTCGGTCTCACCCCACCATTTACTCCGTTTGTCTTACCCAACCATTTACCCCATCTGTCTCAACCCACCATTTACCCAATCCGTCTCACCCCACCATTTACCCCGTCTGTCTCACCCCATTATTTACTTCATCTGTCTCACATCACCATTTACCCCGTCTGTCTCACCCCACCATTTACCCCGTCAGTCTCACCCAACCATTTACCCCATCTGTCTCACCCCACCATTTACCCCGTCTGTCTCACCCCCACAATTTACCCCGTCCTTCTCACCCCATCATTTACCTCGTCTGTCTCACCCCATCATTTACCCCGTCTGTCTCACCCCCTCATTTACATCGTCTGTCTTACCCAACCATTTACCCCGTCTGTCTCACCCCTTCATTTACCTCGTCTGTCTGACCCAATCATTTACCCCGTCTGTCTCACCCCATCATTTACCTCGTCTGTCTCACCCAACCATTTACCCCGTCTGTCTCACCCAACCATTTACCCCGTCTGTCTCACACCATCATTTACCACGTCTGTATAACCCTATCATTTATCCCGTCTATCTCACCTCACCATTTGCCTCGTCTGTCTCGACCAACCATTTACCCCGTCTGGTTCACCCCATCATTTTCCTTGTCTGTCTCACCCCATCATTTACCCGTCTGTCTCACCCCCATCATTTACCACGTCTGTCTCACCCCATCATTTACCTCGTCTGTCTCACCCCATCATTTACCCCGTATGTCTCACCCCATCATTTACTCCGTCTGTCTCACCCCACCATTTACCCTTTCTGTCTCACCCCCGCATTTACCCCCCCGTCCCACCCCACCATTTACCACCTCCTCCCCATCATTTCCCTCGTCTGTCTCACCCCACCATTTACCCGCCTGTCTCCCCCCCATCATTTACCCCGTCTGTCTCACCCCATCATTTACCTCGTCTGTCTCACCCCATCATTTACCCCGTATGTCTCACCCCATCATTTACTCCGTCTGTCTCACCCCACCATTTATCCTTTCTGTCTCACCCCAGAATTTACCCGCCTGTCTCACCCCACCATTTACCACGTCCGTCTCAAACTACCATTTACCCCGTCTTTCTCACCCCACCATTTACCCCATCCGCCTCAATCCACCATTTACCCTTTCTGTCTCACCCCATCATTTACCCCGTCTGTCTCACCCCACCATTTACCCCGTCTGTCTCACCCCACCATTTACCCCGTCTGAATCATCCCACCACTAACCCCTTCGGTCTCACCTCACCATTTACTCCGTCTGTCTCACCCAGCCTTTTACCCCGTCCGTCTCACCTCACCATTAATCCCGTCAGTATCATCCCACCACTAACCCCATCTGTCTCACCCCCACCATTTACTCCGTCTGTCTCACCCCATCATTTATCCCGTCTGTCTCACCTCACCATTTACTCCGTCTGTCTCACCACACCATTTACTCCGTTTGTCTCACCCAACCATTTACCCCGTCTGTCTCACTCCACAATTCACCCTGTCTGTATTACCCAACCATTTACTCCCTCTGTCTCACCCAACCATTTACTCCGTCTGTCACACCCAACCATTTACTCCGTCTGTCTCACCCAACCATTTACCCCGTCGGTTTCACCCAACCATTTACCCCTCAGGCATTCGTCATTCTATATCACATAACATCATCAATCATCTTACTCAAAAATTCAATGTTACAACATTGCATTTACTCCATTTATCTTACACAAAAATAATATACACAAAAAGTGAAGTGTTTAGATTAAACATTATGTTATCACTCTCAGACTCCACTGTTTACTGTTAAACTTTATTCAGGTGTTAGGAAAGAGCTCACCTCTCGACCATGCTAAACCCTTGATTGCCCTCGACCTAGGTAGGTTAGCGCATGACAGGTAGTGTAACAGGCATATGCATGCTTTTTACTCTATTGCTTAACACCCATCTCCAGCCCGTCCAACGTCCATGAGCCCGGCTAATGTCATCATTTTAAAGTTTAATCACACTATCGTTATCACTCTTAGAAAGAATTTATCAACTTTAGAAGTTTTCAGCTTAAGAAAAAAAATAAATCGTTAACCTACCATCTTCCAAAACCCATCTCTTCTTACCATCTTCTAGCACCCATCCATGACTACCATCTTCCAGAACCCATCTCTTCTTACCATCTTCTAGCACCCATCCATGACTACCATCTTCCAGAACCCATCTCTTCTTACCATCTTCTAGCACCCATCCATGACTACCATCTTCCAGAACCCATCTCTTCTTAAATCTTCTAGCATCCATCCATGACTACCATCTTCCAGAACCTATCTCTTCTTACCATCTTCTAGCACCCATCCATGACTACCATCTTCCAGAACCCATCTCTTCTTACCATCTTCTAGCACCCATCCATGACTACCATCTTTCAGAACCTATCTTTTCCTACCATCTTCTAGCACCCATCCATGACTACCATCTTTCAGAACCCATCTCTTCCTACCATCTTCTTCTAGCACCCATCCATGACTACCATCTTTCAGGACCCATCTCTTCCTACCATCTTCCAGAACCCATCACTACCTACCATCTTCTGGAACCCATATCTGTCTAAATTCTTTCAGAACCCATCTCTTTCTAACATCTTCCAGAATTTATCTCTGTTGACATGTTTCCAAAACTCATTCTGCCTACCATCTTACACGACTCATATCTTCGTACGATCTTCCAGGCCCAATCTCACTATCTATCATCTTTCCAAAACACATCTCTACCTAACTTCTTCCAGAACCCATCTCAATATCTACCATCTTCCAGGAATAACCTCTTCCTACCATCGTCCAGATTCAATCTCTTCCTACCATCTTTCCAGAACCCATCTCTGCCTACCATTTCTAGATCCAATCTCTGCCTAGCATCTTCCAGGGCCAATCTCAGTTCCTACCACCTTCCAGAACCCATCTCTGCCTACCATCTTCCAGAACCCATCTGTGCCTACCATCTTCCAGATCCAATCTCTGCCTACCATCTTCCAGGACCAATATCAATACCTACCACCTTCCAGAACCTCATCTAAACATACCATCTTCCAGGACCCATCTTACCACCATCCTTAGTCCAAAGCCCATCTCAACCTACCATCTTCCAATTCAAGACATTTTCCCCATTCCAACAGAGTAATCTCCCTGTCGCTGTTCGCGTCACACTTGTCCAGGAAAGGTACGAGACAATGCTCCATGGCCTTGAGGGCCCTAATGGTGTAGAGGAGTTCACGTCTGCTCACCTGCCTGATAGAAGAGCAAACATTTTCAGGTGACAGCAGTCAATTGGTTTGAACTCTTTTAAAACGTTCAGTTTGACCTTTAACCCTAACCCACATACAAGTGTTGAACCAAAATTAAAATGGAGGACATCTCTGACTGAGGAGAACGTTCACACATTACATAAACAAATTTGGGGGGTAGGGGTGGAAAAATTTTTAAAATTTAATTGTTGACATGGGGGCGGGGGGGGGGAGTCAAAATAAATTAACTTCAACAATTCTATTTTTAATTGATATTTTTTTTTAAAATCTTAAATAGGCCAAGATAATTGGTTGCAAATTATTTTGAATTTTAAAGGGTTTACAAATGTTTTTTGAGTGAGAATAACACAACTAATCAAGAGTGCTGCCAAAGGCTTGGGAAATATTCATGGGGGCTGGCACCATCAAACGGGGCGGTTGGTGCTCTCTTATTAAATTATGATTTCAGAGACAGTTTAGGCCCTATCTATTTATAGTTTTGATTTTAAGAGACAAAGATGAGTCGATATAAGAGATATTTGAGTCGATGTAAGAGAAAAAGATGAGTCGATGTAAGAGATATTTGAGTCGATGTAAGAGACAAAGATGATTCGATGTAAGAGATATTTGAGTCGATGTAAGAGACAAAGATGATTCGATGTAAGAGATATTGAGTCGATAACATGTCCTATTGGTGAATTGATGTAATATGAAGGTTTTAAGTGTCCTTTGGGAGTTTTTAAATAGTGTTGATCTATGTAACACTAACCTGTCTTGTGGGTCTGTGTCAAGGTCACAGAACTTCCATATGACAGCGTAAGCACGCGTCTCATCCTTGGCCGCCGCTTTGAGGAGGTCCTGGTACTCTCCTATAGCTGCGCGTCTCGCCTGGTGGGCAAAGGTCAGGGGTCAGGGGTCAGGGGTCGGTGAAAAGCTGCCGGGATTGTCTTCAACTCGTTTACATAATTTGGGACGTATTATGGCGCGTGGAAAACGGGAAGAAGATCTAGGAATGCTTTAACGAAGGTCAGACAAGCAGTGGTTCTTTCGGGCTATTTCTGCGGGGTTGGGTGGGGGAGGGGACATTTCAGAGTTTTGGGTGGGCAGTGCCAGAGGCATAGCTAAGGGGGCAGAGGAAGACTGCTTTCCCAGGGTGGCAGACTAGCCCAAAATCATGTTAGACGCAAATGGAAACTCAGTTTTCAAGAAAGCGTGTTACCAAAAATATTTACATTTAAAGAAGATAGAAATGCTTTTGATTTAATAATAATTGATGGAACGTGCACAATGTGTATCCGCCAGTTAGATGATATATTATTTGTGAAACATTATACGTTTTTTTAAAGGTTCTCCTATTAGCTAGCTCAACATACATGGAAACCGTACCTTGAAACTTATTCTGATAAATATATTGCTTTAAGTTTAATGACATTATACAATGCATAATTAACATCTATCCCTACTTATTAGTACCTTAAAAGTCCTGCTTTTATGATGAAATATAATTTGAAAACAGAGTGTACATGTTTGATACCTTGCAGGAACTATATTAAAATTATAGATCTTTTTTACTGATTTAAAGGTAAGTTAATACCGTGGCTTTAAAGCATTTCAACTCGTGACGTTGCAACAAATGTAAAAGTTAGTGAGAAATTCTCTGACCAGGTCGCGATTTACCTATGGGTTAGACTCTCTTCTGAAAGGGGCTGGGCACGGAGGCATTTATTAATGGCATAAGAGATGCGGATGGGATTAATAAAAAACACATAGACCAGATATTTGACTCTTTCGTGTCTGTCTAAGCATGTGGCGTAGCTAGGGTTGGTGCCACCCGGGGCGGTCCACACCTTTCCACACCCCCTAACTACACCACTCTGTCTCAGCGTGAATGGTGTATGCAGTGGCGTAGGAAGGGGGTGCTGAGGTAGAGGGGGCGGGCCGTCCACACAGGGGGGGGGCACTTATTTTTTTTTAATGAAGGGTTGGCACTTACCCTAGCCACGCCTTTGGATGTGTGTGCCTTGTGGCATTAAGAGTAATTCTAAGACATTCTTCTGCCCCATTACTGACCATCTCTTCCATAATAATGAAGAGCCATTGTCTCATGCGGTAAGGGAACTGTTTCATTTCATTCTCTGTACACGCTGTCAGCTCTGGGGAAAGAAATTGACATATTCTGACACGAATGATCATGACAATGACCTCTGGCATGTAGGATCATAACAATGACATAGACATTCTCTGACATGCATAATAGGATCATAACAATGACATAGACATTCTCTGACATGCATAATAGGATCATAACAAGGACATAGACATTTTCTGACAACTCAATTATACCCACCCTTATTTACTGCTAACAAGTCAATGCTACACAACTATTTATTGCTAACAAGTCAATTCTACGCAACTATTTATTGCTAATAAGTCAATTCTACACAACTATTTATTGCTAATAAGTCAATGCTACACAACTATTTATTGCTAACAAGTCAATGCTACACAACTATTTATTGCTAACAAGTCAATGCTACACAACTATTTATTGCTAACAAGTCAATGCTACACAACTATTTATTGCTAACAAGTCAATTCTACGCAACAATTTATTACTAATAAGTGAATTATACGCAACTAGTTAGTGCTAATAAGTCAATTCTACACAACTATTTAGTGCTAATAAGTGAATAATACGCAACTATTTAGTGCTAATAAGTCAATTCTACGCAACTATTTATTGCTAACAAGTCAATGCTACACAACTATTTACTGCTAATAAGTCAATTCTACGCAACTATTTATTGCTAACAAGCCAATTCTACACAACTATTTACTGCTAACAAGTCAATTCTACACAACTATTTATTACTAATAAGTGAATTAGACGCAACTAGTTAGTGCTAATAAGACAATTCTACACAACTATTTAGTGCTAATAAGTGAATAATACGCAACTATTTAGTGCTAATAAGTCAATTCTACGCAACTATTTATTGCTAACAAGCCAATTCTACACAACTATTTACTGCTAACAAGTCAATTCTACACAACTATTTATTACTAATAAGTGAATTAGACGCAACTAGTTAGTGCTAATAAGTCAATTCTACACAACTATTTAGTGCTAATAAGTGAATAATACGCAACTATTTAGTGCTAATAAGTCAATTCTACGCAACTATTTATTGCTAACAAGTCAATGCTACACAACTATTTACTGCTAATAAGTCAATTCTACGCAACTATTTATTGCTAATAAGTGAATAATACGCAACTATTTAGTGCTAATACGTGAATTCTACACAACTATTTAGTGCTAATAAGTGAATAATATACAACTATTTAGTGCTAATAAGTGAATTCTACACAACTATTTAGTGCTAATAAGTGAATTCTACACAACTATTTAGTGCTAATAAGTCAATTCTATCCCCATATTTACCCACAGCTGCGAAGAGAGCCGAAAGAATTCGAACCCCCTACCCCCAAACGACAGGCAGAAAGTGTTAAAAGAGGAGAATTAAAATCCAAAAGCTTCCAAGGCCTGGTCCTTCCTACTCACCCCCTCCCCCGCAGCGGATGTTAGAACTCGTACATTTCTGGTGGTGCACCGGGCCAAAAAACGTTTGTCAGATTTAGTTTGACTCACTTCCGTTCACAATTCAGACGTTACCCTGGCCACGGCGGGGGCTGAAACTTTCTTCACTTAAAACAACTAAACCTATACCAGGACAAGTCGGTCACAGAGGTTTGCTACCTTTACTGGCGGCACTAACCTCGCGGGCGTCTGCAGTTTTCATAGGCATTGGGATCAGCGTGGGTTTAATGTTGACATGGAAAAATTAAGTTTTGATGAGCAGATGTCTGACGGTGAAATTATTTAGTGCTTGGGGTCAACCAGGTGCAGTTGTGTTTTTTTTCATCCAGTCCGAGTATTTTGAGAAAATACCAGGTGGGTCCAAGCAAGGGTTTCTTTCAGCTATAGCTCCGGGGGGGGGGTAAAAAATGTCCAACAATAAACAAACCGGCCCCGCCCCCCCCCCAAAAAAAAATCTGAAGGGCCCACCCCCCCCCCCCCCGGAAAAATTCCTGAAAGAAACCTTGGGCCCTCTAAGTGTTAAAAAAAACACACACAAAAAACCCAACAGATTCACGTCTCAAGTTCTAGAATTTAGCCGGTCTGACTGAATGTGTGGCTAAATGCGTCTCACTATATGTCTGTGTGTGCTTGTCTGTGTGTGCTTGTCTGTGTGTGCTTGTCTGTGTGTGCTTGTCAGTGTGTGCTTGTCAGTGTGTGCTTGTCTGTGTGTGCATGTCTGTGTGTGCTTGTCTGTGTGACTGAGTGTATGCATGGATTTTTGCTTGTCTGTTTAACTGACTGTGTGCCTACATGTGTCTGACGGTATGCCTGCCTGTGAGTCCAAGACCAGATGCACACATTTCTGCGTCCTGTATGACTATAGTGTTGTTTCATGTCTGTTAGTTATCATGTCTGTATAACGCCTGGTAGTATGGGTGAATGTCTATATGCGTGTTGGTATGTCTGACTGTATGTGTTCTTTAAGTGTAAATGTATTTATGCCTGTAAATGTGTCTGTACGTGTGTCTGTATTAGAGACCGACCGAAAGGGATTTTCTGATTTCGGCGGAAACCGAAAAAAGGCCGAAAGTTAAAAATGAATTTCGGCCGATACCGAAGCCGAAACCGAAATTGAAATATTTAGACATTTTGAAATTCGTTCCCGCATACATTCTGCATACATCGAAAATGATGGGGGAAAGTATAAATATTTACTTTCTTTTTATAAAAAATGAGACAATCGTAAATATTAATAAATAAACATCTAATATAACATCTTGTTGTTAAAGATCGTTTAGTTTGTTCTTAAAGATCGCTTAGTTTGTTGTTAAAGATCGTTCAGTTTTTTGTTAATGATCGCTTTATTTGTTCTTAAAGATCGGTTAGTTTGTTCATAACGATCGCTTAGTTTGTTGTTAAAAATCGTTTATTTTGTTTTTTAAGATCGCTTAGTTTATTCTTAAAGATCGCTTAGTTTTTTTAAAAAGATATTTTCGTTTGTTATTAAAGATCATTTAGTTTGTTCAAAAATGATCGCTAAGTTTTTTCTTAAAGATCGCTTAGTTTGTGTTATTAAAAGATCGTTTAGTTTGTTCATAAAGATCACTAAGTTTGTTCTTAAAGATCATTGATTATGTTCTTAAATATTGCTTAGTTGTTCTTAAAGATCATTCAGTGTTTGTTCTTAAAAATCCTTTAGTTTGTTTGTATAGATCTTTTAGTTTGTTATTAAAAATGGTTTAGTTTGTTCTTAAAGATCACTTATTTTGTTTTTGAAGATTGCTTAGTTTTTTTCATAAAGATCGCTTAGTTTGTTCTTATAGATAATTGATTTTGTTCCTTAAGATCGATTAGTTTGTTCTTAAAGATCTTTTAGTTTGTTCCTAAAGAAGATTTAGTTTTCTGTTAAAGATCTTTTAGTTTGTTCCTAAAGAACATTTAGTTTTCTGTTAAAGATCGCTTAGTTTATTCTTATAAATCATTTAGTTTACTATTAAAGATCATTTGCTTTGTTCTTAAAGATCATATAGTTTGTTCTTAAAAATGGCTTAGTTTGTTCTTTAAGATCGTTTAGTTTTTAATTAGAGAGCTTAGATTTATCTTAAAGAGCGCTTTGTTTGTTTTAAAGATCGTTAGTTTTTTCTTAAATGTCACTTAGTTTGTTGTTAAATCTCGTTTAGTTTGTTCTCAAAGATCGCTTAATTTGTTCTAAAAGGTCTCTTTATTTGTTTTTAAAGATCGTTTAGTTTGTTCTTAAAGATCGTTTAATTTGTTCTTAAAGATCGTTTAGTTTGTTCTTAAATGTCGCTTAGTTTGTTGTTAAATATCGCTTTTGCTGAGAATTAGATGATCGAAAACCTCAGTCACTTTCGGCCGGATGGCCGAAAGTCTAAGTCAATTTCGGTCGAAACCGAAAAAAACGAAAGTTAAATTTTCTCTTTCAGCCGAAACCGAAATTAAGCCGAAAGTTAACTTTCAGTTTCGTCCGAAACCGAAACTTGGCCGAAAGTGATAAAATGGCCACTTTCGGCGCCGAAATCGAAACCGAAGCCGAAATTCGGTCGGTCTCTAGTCTGTATGTGTCTTTATGTGTGTTTGTATGTCTGACTGTATGTGTGTCTGTATTTATATCTGTATGTGTCTGTGAGTGTCTGTATGACTGAATGTATGCCTTTATGTGTACCTGCATTTGTTTGAGTCTGACTGTGTGTGTGCCTATATGCGTCTGATTATATGCCTGTGTGTGCATGTCTGTGTGACTGAGTGTATGCATGGATTTTTGTTGGTCTGTTCGACTGACTGTGTGCCTGTATGTGTCTGACTTTATGCCTGTCTGTGAGTCCAAAACCAGATGTACACCTTTCTGCGTCCTGGGCCAAGGCTCATAAGTGACCTCTTACCCTCAAAAATGTTATTTATAATTTCCAATTTAATTTATAATAGTTTTAAAAATAATCCCTTCAAACAATCTTTATTCCTTTTAAGCCACTTATCTATTTTAAATTTGAAATCAATGCTCTCACTACAGCACCATTTAAATAGAGCCTTTTAAAAATAAGATTTTCCTTTTTTGCTGTCCGCCGAAGAAGGCTTTTCGCCGAAACGTTCTTATCTTTTGTACTGTGTCTTTTGATTCAAGCTTTCACATTCGTTCTACTATTTTCTAAAAATAAGGTTACTAGACTTCAGAAAATTTTTAATTTGTAAATATTTCGTCTGAATATACCCCCCCCCCCCCCCTTTCCCAGACTATTGCACCCTTGGCCATTGCCTAGGTAGGCCCTATGGAAGATCTGGGCCTGTGTGTGTCTGTAAGTCTGTATGCCAGCATGTGTGTGTCTGTAAGTCTGTATGCCAGCATGTGTGTGTCTGTAAGTCTGTATGCCAGCATGTGTGTGTCTGTAAGTCTGTATGCCAGCATGTGTGTGTCTGTAAGTCTGTATGCCAGCATGTTTGTCTGATGTCCATACCTTTACAAGCGCCATAGTACTCCAATAGAATCTTGGTGCTGCCTGGGCTAGTGCACTTCCGGTCATTTGTCCTACATAGACAGTGATCTTGGTCAAGGTGACACTCCGACAGGTAGGTCATATTTTTGTTGCTACACACCTGGTGACGTGGCAAAACAGCTGGTTGACATTTTGTTTCACTTAAAAACACAGAATTGTTTAGCAAATAGATGAGAAAATGTCATGATGTGCAGCTTTGTGCAGTTCTCTATTTTAATAGATCGGGTGATGTTCATCTCTACCAGTGGTTCTCAAAGGTAGCGGTGTGAATACCCAGGTGTCGCTGTATAGTTCTTTCAATAATGGGGGGGGGGACCAGCGGAGCTTACCAAACGAGGGTTCGATGAGCTAGCCAAGGGGGCTTCCGAATGAGCTTATCAAAGGGGGTGCGGGGTGAGCTTACCAATTGGGGTGAAAGCTGGGTTTACCAAAGCGTGTGGCGGTGCAAATTCGCGGACAGTAATTATAATGTTAAAAAGAGATAAAGGGATTTTTTATAGTCTGCATTAAATAAGAGTCTAAAATAATAATTTGTGTCTACAGTCTAGACCCTTGGTTAGAGAAATGAGGTTTAGTTGAGACAAATGGAAATGCTTTTAAACAATTATAAGTACAAGATCGATACAAAGTTTCATAATGCTGAATAAGACTGCATTATTGTGTGAACCCAACTTAAAAAAATATTGAATGAGACTACATTATTGTGTGAACCCTAATTAAAATTTTGCTGAATGAGACTGCATTATTTTGTGAACATTACTTAAAACAATGCTGAATGAGAGATTTCATTATTGTGTGAACCCTACTTAAAACAATGCTGAATGAGACTACATTATTGTGTGAACCCTACTTAAAACAATGCTGAATGAGACTGCATTATTGTGTGATTCCTACTTAAAACGATGCTGAATGAGACTACATTATTGTGTGAACCCCAATTGAAACAATGTACAGAATCTATCAGTGGAAGAGTGGAAAAAAAAAGGTTTAGATCTGACAAGGGCAGTTTCTCATCTGTCAAAAATAGACCTCACCAGGAGCCTCTCTTGTCTGACCTCCCTGACACCACAATCAGGTGAACAGACACACTTGCTTTTCCGGTGCTCGTCTAAGACACACACCTCACCACGTTGACACTTCTTCCGGTAACAGGGATCTGTGGAGTGTCAAGGTAATTCACAAGGAAACGACTAGTGAAATCTGGTACAGTCAAACAATTGTCGCATGTTAAGTCATTTAGATGCTGTCAGTCATGGCGAATTGATGACACACTTCAGAAGATGTCACTCAATGCGAACAAACGGTCCCAGCTAGCGACACACGACTTAATAAGTTCATTTTGAACTCAAAGAGAAAGCCATGCATCTTTAATGATATCTGCTCAGGATTTGCCTTATTTCAAAATTGCTCTGTCAGTTCTATGGATCTGGCAATGATTATGAACATAACAAAAAAATTCATTCGAATGTTCAATGTTACAACACCTCAGAAGATATAAACTACTGGACAGTGTCTCGTGGCCTGTATCCTTGACTACTTTGTCCATGGGTGGGACCTCAGTGTAAAAAGATGCAACAAAAGTTGAAAGATGATACTTTAAATTGCATTGACCCTATGGAGTTGCTAGAGTTTGAGGGAATGTCCTTGGTTTTGCCAAAACTAATTAACGATAGCCCAAAATGCCTACATCAGAATACATGGAATAAATTTAATGAAGAACATCAAATAGATTGAAAGAGCCCCAAGGGATGGAGTGCCCCCTCCACCCCTCTCATCCTACGCCAGTGACGTGACCCAATGAAGACTTACTTCGTCTGCGTTCCGTTTCTAGTTCTGCCTGGTCGCCAGCAGACACACTTGCTTCCGCCCCATCATCTCCACTCTTTCTGGACTGGATCAACAAAATGGAAGTCTTCAATTGATCATATAGCAACATGCATCATAGTTTGTTGCTTTTTTAAACATGTATAGTTAGGCTGGAATAATGTCTGCCATAGTTAGGCTGGAATAATGTCTGCCATAGTTAGGCTGGAATAATGTCTGCCATAGTTAGGCTGGAATAATGTCTGCCATAGTTAGGCTGTCATAATGTCTGCCATAGTTAGGCTGGAATAATGTTTGCCATAGTTAGGCTGGAATAATGTCTGCCATAGTTAGGCTGGAATAATGTCTGCCATAGTTAGGCTGGAATAATGTTTGCCATAGTTAGGCTGGAATTATGTCTGCCATAGTTAGGCTGGAATAATGTCTGCCATAGTTAGGCTGTAATAATATCTGCCATAGTTAGGCTGGAATAATATCTGCCATAGTTAGGCTGTAATAATATCTGCCATAGTTAGGCTGTCATAATGTCTGCCATAGTTAGGCTGTCATAATATCTGCCATAGTTAGGCTGGAATAATATCTGCCATAGTTAGGCTGTAATAATATCTGCCATAGTTAGGCTGGAATAATATGTGCCATAGTTAGGCTGGAATAATATCTGCCATAAATAGGCTGTAATAATATCTGCCATAGTTAGGCTGGAATAATGTCTGCCATAGTTAGGCTGTCATAATGTCTGCCATAGTTAGGCTGGAATAATGTCTGCCATAGTTAGGCTGGAATAATATCTGCCATAGTTAGGCTGGAATAATGTCTGCCATAGTTAGGCTGGAATAATGTCTGCCATAGTTAGGCTGGAATAATGTCTGCCATAGTTAGGCTGTCATAATGTCTGCCATAGTTAGGCTGTCATAATATCTGCCATAGTTAGGCTGTAATAATGTCTTCCATAGTTAGGCTGTCATAATGTCTGCCATAGTTAGGCTGTCATAATGTCTGCCATAGTTAGGCTGTAATAATGTCTGCCATAGTTAGGCTGTCATAATATCTGCCATAGTTAGGCTGTAATAATGTCTGCCATAGTTAGGCTATCATGTGTCTGCCATAGTTAGGCTGTCATAATGTCTGCCATAGTTAGCCTGTCATGTGTCTGACATAGTTAGGCTGTCATAATGTCTGCCATAGTTAGGCTGTCATAATATCTGCCATAGTTAGGCTGTAATAATGTCTGCCATAGTTAGGCTGTCATGTGTCTGCCATAGTTAGGCTGTCATAATGTCTGCCATAGTTAGCCTGTCATGTGTCTGACATAGTTAGGCTGTCATAATGTCTGCCATAGTTAGGCTGTCATAATGTCTGCCATAGTTGGGTTGTCATAACATGAGCCATAGTTGGGTTGTCACAAATCTTCCATAGGTGGGTTCTCATAACATGAGCCATAGTTGGGCTGTCATAACATGGGCCATAGTTGGGTTGTCATAACATCTTCCATAGTTGAGTTGTCATAACATGAGCCATACTTGGGCTGTCATAACATGGGCTATAGTTGGGTTGTCATAACATGAGCCAAAGTTGGGTTGTCATAACATGTGCCATAATTGGGCTGCCATAACATGGGCTATAGTTGGGTTGACATAACATGAGCCAAAGTTGGGTTGTCCTAACATCTTCCATAATTGGGCTGTCATAACATGGGCCATAGTTGGATTGTCATAACATGAGCCAAAGTTGGGTTGTCATAACATGTGTCATAATTGGGCTGTCATAACATGGGCTATAGTTGGGTGGACATAACATCTTCCATAGTTGGGTTGTCATAATATCTGCCATAATTTGGTTGTCATAACATGAGCCATAGTTGGGTTGTCGTAACATCTGACATTGTAGGTCTGTCATAAAATCTTCCATAGTTGAGCTGTCTTAACATGAGCCATAGTTGAGCTGTCTTAACATGGGCCATAGTTGGGTTGTCATAACATGAGCCATAGTTGGGTTGTCATAACATGAGCCATAGTTGGTTGTCACAACATCTTCCATAGTTGGGTTGTCATATTATGAGCCATAGTTGAGTTATAACATGTGCCATAGTTGAGTTGTCAAAACACATGACATAGTAGGTCTGTCATAACAATCGTCATAGTTGGTCTGTCATAACATCTGTCATAGTTGGTCTGTCATAACATCTGTCATAGTTAGGCTGTCGTAACATCTGTCATAGTTGGTCTGTCATAACATCTGTCATAGTTGGTCTGTCATAACATCTGTCATAGTTGGTCTGTCATAACATCTGTAATAGTTGGTCTGTCATAACATCTGTCATAGTTGGTCTGTCATAACATCTGTCATAGTTGGTCTGTCATAACATCTGTCATAGTTGGTCTGTCGTAACGTGTACTAATAGATGAGTTTTTTTTTACATGAACAAATTTTGCTTACCTTTGCATCAATAACACAGACCAGTAGAGCTATAACAGCGGCAAGGAAGACGGTTCTCATCTTTTACACTTCAGGGTCTAGAGTTAAAAATAAAACAACAAACATTTACAGTGAAACCTGTGAACAGCGAACCTTGAAATAGCGGAAACTATCAAATTTAATATGTGCTAATGGTTTATGTGAGATAACATCGTGTTTCCCCCTGCAAATAGCACATAACAGGCCACGCTGTCAACGAGTGCCGTCATGAACAGGATGCCTCCTCACTGATTCTGCCATCACGATGTGTGTCTAAAATAATGGTGAAACATCATGAGGTTATCGGGTTGTCAGAAGATTTCCCACGAGTTTGAGTCTTGGGAATGAATCGTGTGTATATGACGACAACCCATAATGGAAGCAAGACGTTCATAACGACGGCAACCCATAATGAATTCGATGAACATCACTTACAATGTTGAAGCACAATCTATCGCTTACTGTAGTGTTTCTGTGCTTAGTCTTCATTCACTAGCAAATATATCCGGCGTAGCCAGGGACTGCATTCAGAAGAACAACTTCTACAGCCTTTTTCTGTTTTCCGTTTTCCGAAGGTATTCCATTTCCCGGAGGGGTTCCAACCTCGTGTGAATTCCGATCCCGATGTGATCCCGATCCTGGAGGGATCCCGATATAGGGGAGAACCCGATCTTGATGGGATCCAGATCCAGGTAGTATCCCGATACAGGTGGGTTCACGATCTCCCGTCGGTATCCCGATCTTTGTGAGCTACCGATCCTTTCGGGATCTCGTTTTCACGTGGAATCTCGATCACGGAGGGATCCAAATCCCGGTGTAATCCCGTTTCCCGGTGGGATCCAGATACCTGTGGTTTCCCGATCCCGTTGCGTTCCTTCTCCCGGCGGGATCCTGTTTCTCGGTGTGATCCCGTTTTCCGTTAGGATCTCGATCCCGTTAGGATCCCGCTCTCTGTGCGTTTCCCATTTCCCGGTGGGATCCTCGTCTCCGAGGGTATTCTGGTTCCCGATAGGATCCCGATTTGATCCCGTTACCCGATGGGATTGTGTTACCTGCGGGTTCCAGTTGACTGTTGGATCTCGTTTCCTTGTAGGATCATGTTCCCCGGTGGGATCATGTTCCCAGTGAGATTTTGTTTCCGATAGGATTTCGAAGGGTATGTATATAGAAAATCCCCATGAATGTCTAGAAGTGAATAGAACGAAACTGACATTTCAATAAGCATTTAGATCTCCTTATATATCCCCGTAGAACAATATAGAACATTCTGGAACATTCTAGATGAATATCCTCGAAATGTCAAAACAATGAATTTTCAACGTAATTATTTTTCTAATACGACAAATTCTACAACTAAATGCACTACTTTAACCAGTGTAAATGTTCATAATTGTAACTATTTAGATTTGCCTGAGATAAGGGGCCCAAACCCCCCCCCACCCAAAAAAAAAAAACAACAACAGATAAATAATCCTAAAAAATCGTCAAAAATACGTGACACCCTCCTTCCTGAAGCGTGATGTCAGAATTTATAACCCCTAAAATAATAACGAGATGTGATTCCCGACACCATTTTATTAATTTTTTTTTTTACAGAAGAGAACTGCACTCACTGTAGAATTTATTCAACATTTTTGTATACAACTCTGTCCTGATGAGACCGGAAGCGACCCCTTGACTCTTCTTTTTTAATGTTGTTTCTAACTTTTTAAAAAACCGCACTTTTTCTTTCTATTTTTAGCAAACCCATACCTGCATATTTAGGAAGTTATCCAACGTAGCATGTTAATTGGCGGGGGGGGGGGGGGGGGGGGGAAAAAAAAAAAACAC
>CAXITT010000054.1:660823-683517 GCA_964033795.1 Lymnaea stagnalis | reverse complement strand
CATCACAGGTAAGGTTGATTCAACAATCATGGAAGCATTGCCGTACATTGGATTGAGGTAGTCCTAAACCATCACAGGTAAGGTTGATTCAACAATCATGGAAGCATTGCCGTACATTGGATTGAGGTAGTCCTAAACCATCACAGGTAAGGTTGATTCAACAATCATGGAAGCATTGCCGTACATTGGATTGAGGTACTCCTAAACCATCACAGGTAAGGTTGATTCAACAATCATGGAAGCATTGCCGTACATTGGATTGAGGTAGTCCTAAACCATCACAGGTAAGGTTGATTCAACAATCATGGAAGCATTGCCGTACATTGGATTGAGGTACTCCTAAACCATCACAGGTAAGGTTGATTCAACAATCATGGAAGCATTGCCGTACATTGGATTGAGGTAGTCCTAAACCATCACAGGTAAGGTTGATTCAACAATCATGGAAGCATTGCCGTACATTGGATTGAGGTAGTCCTAAACCATCACAGGTAAGGTTGATTCAACAATCATGGAAGCATTGCCGTACATTGGATTGAGGTAGTCCTAAACCATCACAGGTACGGTTGATTCAACAATCATGGAAGCATTGCCGTACATTGGATTGAGGTAGTCCTAAACCATCACAGGTACGGTTGATTCAACAATCATGGAAGCATTGCCGCACATTGGATTGAGGTAGTCCTAAACCATCACAGGTACGGTTGATTCAACAATCATGGAAGCATTGCCGTACATTGGATTGAGGTAGTCCTAAACCATCACAGGTACGGTTGATTCAACAATCATGGAAGCATTGCCGCACATTGGATTGAGGTAGTCCTAAACCATCACAGGTACGGTTGATTCAACAATCATGGAAGCTTTGCCGTACATTGGATTGAGGTAGTCCTAAACCATCACAGGTACGGTTGATTCAACAATCATGGAAGCATTGCCGAACATTGGATTGAGGTAGTCCTAAAACATCACAGGTAAGGTTGATTCAACAATCATGGAAGCATTGCCGTACATTGGATTGAGGTATTCCTAAACCATCACAGGTACGGTTGATTCAACAATCATGGAAGCATTGCCGTACATTGGATTGAGGTAGTCCTTAACCATCACAGGTACGGTTGATTCAACAATCATGGAAGCTTTGCCGAACATTGGATTGAGGTAGTCCTAAACCATCACAGGTACGGTTGATTCAATAATCATGGAAGCATTGCCGTACATTGGATTGAGGTTGTCCTAAACCATCACAGGTACGGTTGATTCAACAATCATGGAAGCTTTGCCAAACATTGGATTGAGGTAGTCCTAAACCATCACAGGTACGGTTGATTCAACAATCATGGAAGCATTGCCGTACATTGGATTGAGGTAGTCCTAAACCATCACAGGTACGGTTGATTCAACAATCATGGAAGCATTGCCGTACATTGGATTGAGGTAGTTCTAAACCATCACAGGTACGGTTGATTCAACAATCATGAAAGCATTGCCGTACATTGGATTGAGGTAGTCCTAAACCATCACAGGTACGGTTGATTCAACAATCATGGAAGCATTGCCGTACATTGGATTGAGGTAGTCCTAAACCATCACAGGTACGGTTGATTCAACACTCATAGAAGAACTGCTGATTTCATTCCGACTGCAGAACTTTTGGGTCTTGAGTTTGAACACCTTTAAGGGGAATGATGCCTTTTCCTTCTCTTTCATTGAACACGGTAAAAATGATAGCACTGAGACCTGACTCTAAAGGATCCACTGTCTCTTGTTTATTCACAACAAGTCTGTGTGTTGTGCAATAAATGTTTTCGTTCTTTAAGTGTGTTGCCTATTTGATGTGTTGTATTTTAAAAGTTAAATGTAAAACATCGCAGTTGCATGTCAACAGTTCTGAGGCATCACAGTTATACATAATCGCCTCAGCTTATGATATCACAGTTATACATAATCGCCTCAGTTTATGACATCACAGTTATACATAATCGCCTCAGCTTATGACATCACAGTTATACATAATCGCCCCAGCTTATGACATCACAGTTATACACAGTCGCCTCAGTTTATGACATCACAGTTATACATAATCGCCTCAGTTTATGACATCACAGTTATACATAATCGCCTCAGCTTATGACATCACAGTTATACATAATCGCCTCAGTTTATGACATCACAGTTATACATAATCGCCTCAGTTTATGACATCACAGTTATACATAATCGCCTCAGTTTATGACATCACAGTTATACATAATCGCCTCAGTTTATGACATCACAGTTATACATAATCGCCTCAGTTTATGACATCACAGTTTAATACCAAATATATGACATCACAGTTATATATAAACAGTTCAATATAAGACATTACAGGTATATATCATAAGTTCAATATAAAACATTACAAGTATATATCATCGCATCAATCTATGACATCACAGTCATGTATGTTACACTATAGCCTAGTATAACGTAGGGCTTGGCCTATTTTTTACTTAAGCATATAGTTATTTTTAGCCACTACACTTGCCCTCCGCTATAGCATGGCCTTGATATGACATCACCGAGTAAAAGGGAAGTGTCATCCAGTACACCCCCCCCCCACTCTTGATTGGGAAAATATTGTTTGCATTCGAGTGCGTTCATACGTTCTAAAGTATGCCATTAGGTGACGAAATTTCTAGAATTTTGGCAATAGAACGTTCTGATTTGGTTCCTGTACATAGGCTGCATTCTTTCTTGGCAGATAGACATATTGAGACAGATAGACCTAGTGAGACAGATAGACCTAGTGAGACAGATAGACCTAGTGAGACAGATAGACATAGTGAGACAGATAGACATAGTGAGACAGACAGACCTAGTGAGACAGATAGACCTAGTGAGACAGATAGACATAGTGAGACAGATATTTTCATTTCTGCTGTTGGCTGAGGAAGGCTTTATGCCGAAACGTCCTTGTTTTGTCCTGTTATCTTATTCAAGCTTCCACATACATCTTTTTGCTATTCCATTCATTTACTAAGCTTGAAAGCAGTCCTTTCATTTATATTTTCTAGACATAGTAAGACAGATAGACCTAGTGAGATAGATAGACATAATGATACAGATAGACATAGTGAGATAGGTAGACATAGTGATACAGATAGACATAGTGAGATAGATAGACATAGTAAGACAGATAGACATAGTGAGATAGATAGACATAATGATACAGATAGACATAGTGAGATAGATAGACATAGTGAGACAGACAGACATAGTGAGATAGAAAGGCATAATGATACAGATAGACATAGTGAGATAGATAGACATAGTAAGACAGACATAGTGAGATAGACATAATGATACAGATAGACCTAGTGAGATAGATAGACATAGTGAGACAGATAGACATAGTGAGTAGAGACCGACCGAAAGTGATTTTCTGATTTCGGCCGAAGCCGAAAATAGGCCGAAAGTTTAAAATGACTTTAGGCCGAAACCGAAAAAAGACCGAAAGTTTAAAAATGACTTTCGGCCGAAATCGAAAAAAAGGCCGAAAGTTAAAAATGAATTTCGGCCGAAGCCGAAACCGAAGCCGAAACCGAAAATAAAATGTTAAGATATTTTGAAATTCGTTCCCACATACACTCTGCATACATCGAAAATGATGTGGGAAAGTATAAATATTTACATTCTTTTTATAAAAAATGAGATAATCGTGAATATTAATAAATAAACATCTAATATAGGGTTCTCAAACTCGCGGCCCGCGAGCCATTTGTGACCCGCAAGACGATATTTTGCGGCCCGCTACGTGACAGAAAAGTTTAGTGTAAATGCGCCGGCCCGTTTCACCCATTCTCAAATCTATAACGTGACTCTCCGCGACGGTTTCAGTCGAATCTCACCGACTAGTCTAATTCTGATTATTTTTTTTAAAATGCTTCTATATATTTTTGAATGCAACAGTGAGTAGGTGGATGAAATTGAATCCTAGTTCTTGAGAACCCTTAATGATTTTATTGTTATTTATAAAGGTTGAGCAGATTGTAACAGTTGTAATCGCTGTTTTGTGGATTACTTGATGCGGCCCACTCTCATTCAGACACTACCTCCTGCGCCCCCCCCCTCCCCCCTTTTGATGATTTGAGTTTGAGACCCTTGGTCTAATGAATACTTTGGATTTTACCATTTTAATATAAAAGTAATTTACATTGCTTTACAATTTATTTTTAAATTAGTATGGTAGGAGAATATTTGGCAAAAATTGGGGGGTGGGGGGTGGGGGAAATTAATGCAAAATATTACTTTTTTAAACCGGGTCTCTAACAATTGTGGTTCTAAAAGATCGCTTAATTTGTTTTTAAAGATCGTTTAGTTGGTTGTTATTGATCGGTTAGTTTGTTCTTAAAGATCTGTGAGTTTGTTCATACAGATCGCTTAGTTTGTTCTAAAGTATCGCAAAGTTTAATCTTAAAGATCGCTTAATTTGTTCTTAAAGATCGCTTAGTTTGTTGTTAAAGATCGTTTAGTTTGTTGTTAAAGATCGCTCAGTTCGTTCTTAAAGATCTTTTAGTTTGTTCCTAAAGAAAATTTAGTTTTCTGTTAAAGATCGCTTATTTTATTCTTATAAATCATTTAGTTTACTATTAAAGATCATTTGTTTTGTTCTTAANTTAGTTTGTTTTAAAGATCGTTTAGTTTGTTCATAAATGTCATTTAGTTTGTTGTTAAATATCGTTTAGTTTGTTCACAAAGATCGCTTAATTTGTTCTTAAATATCGCTTAGTTTGTAGTTAAATATAAAAGCCTTTGCTGAGTTTTAATTGACCGAAAACCTGAGTCACTTTCGGCCGGATGGCCGAAAGTCTAAGTCAATTTCGGCCGAAACCGAAGAAAAACCGAAAGTTAAATTTTCAGTTTCGGCCGAAACCGAAATTAAGCCGAAAGTTAACTTTTCAGTTTCGGCCGAAACCGAAACTTGGCCGAAAGTGATAAAATTGCCACTTTCGGCGCCGAAACCGAAGCCGAAGCCGAAATTCGGTCGGTCTCTAATAGTGAGACAGATAGACATAGTGAGACAGATAGACATAGTGAGACAGATAGACATAGTGAGACAGATAGACCCAGTGCGACAGACAGACCCAGTGAGACAGATGTAGAGAGAGCGAGGCAGCCATTTTTGCTGTACAAGACGTTCTATGATCGCGTGCGTCAATTAATATGTGAGCCCTTTTCACTTGCTGTAATTTGATAAAGTTTATTTGTTTCTTCATGTATTCAAATTTGAATAGAAAGTGAGTAGTTTAATCGAATGAAATATTTTTGGTATCACTTGCTTTTGTATCGTTTTCTTTGGATACTGTTTGTCTCAGTCCTATGTTAGGTCTTGTTTCTTCTACGCGCCAACAGATTCAAATCTTCAAATCCATAACGGTATGTGACACATATGATCGCCTATATGTGACACATATGATCGCCTGTATGTGACAAATATGATCGCCTGTATGTGACACATATGATCGCCTGTATGTAACACATATGATCGCCTGTATGTGACACATATGATCGCCTGTATGTGACAATGTGGTAGACAAAGCATCAACTCAGTTCCTGAGTTTCATACACACGAAGGCGATTGGAAACCATTATGTTTCCTGACAGATGAATGTCTGCTCAGAGGATCTGCTTGTCTCAGTTGAACAGAGTGTGTAGCTTGCTGACGAACCATGATCATGCTCGACCTGATTGTTTATGTAGGCCTACTGAGGTAGTCTGATAGATTTTGAGAGTTATGTCTGCGGGCCAGCCAACTGCTCTTAGCTGCTGTATTTTTAGTTGTCCTTGTATACACAAGCCTTTACTTCCTCAACTGCGCACTGATGAACGCAAGCTGGGAAAATGTCACGCGGTACGGTCTACGGTTAGATTGTATCCCACGTTTACTTTCATCATAATTTATCCCACCCTTCATAGAGCCAGAGAGAAAGGAGGCAACGCACGGCAACACCGGGCAGGAAGTAACAAGGTGGCAAGGCCTGGGAATAGAGCTGGGGGGGGGGGTGGGGGGAGTGGGGTGAAGAAAGAAATGTTTGAGCTCTGAGAGGGTGGGGACCGTAGGTGTGGTATGAGCGGTGACCCAAAGGGCAGATGGTGACCTTACAGGTGGGCGCTGAACAAAAGAGTGTGACAGTAAGAGTGGGTTGTGACAGTAAGAGTTGGTTGTGACAGTAAGTGTGGATTGTGACAGTAAGAGTGGGTTGTGACAGTAAGTGTGGGTTGTGACATTAAGTGTGGTTTGTGACAGTAAGAGTGGGTTGTGACAGTAAGAGTGGGTTGTGACAGTAAGAGTGGGTTGTGACAGTTAGTGTGGATTGTGACAGTAAGTGTGGATTGTGACATTAAGTGTGGATTGTGACAGTAAGAGTGGGTTGTGACAGTAAGTGTGGATTGTGACAGTAAGAGTGGGTTGTGACAGTAAGAGAGGGTTGTGACAGTAAGAGTGGGTTGTGACAGTAAGAGTGGGTTGTGACAGTAAGAGTGGATTGTGACAGTAAGAGTGGGTTGTGACAGTAAGAGTGGGTTGTGACAGTAAGAGTGGGTTGTGACAGTAAGAGTGGGTTGTGACAGTAAGAGTGGGTTGTGACAGTAAGAGTGGGTTGTGACAGTAAGTGTGTGGGGTGTGACTGGAAGTGTGGGTTGTGACAGTAGGTGTGGGTTGTGACAGGAAGTGTGGGTTGTGACAGTAAGTGTGGGTTGTGACAGTAAGAGTGGGTTGTGACAGTAAGTGTGGATTGTGACAGTAAGAGTGGGTTGTGACAGTAAGTGTGGGTTGTGACAGTAAGAGTGGGTTGTGACAGTAAGAGTGGGTTGTGACAGTAAGTGTGGATTGTGACAGTAAGAGTGGGTTGTGACAGTAAGAGTGGATTGTGACAGTAAGAGTGGGTTGTGACAGTAAGAGTGGATAGTGACAGTAAGAGTGGATTGTGACAGTAAGAGTGGATTGTGACAGTAAGAGTGGGTTGTGACAGTAAGAGTGGGTTGTGACAGTAAGAGTGGATTGTGACAGTAAGAGTGGTTTGTGAAAGTAAGAGTGGGTTGTGACAGTAAGAGTGGGTTGTGACAGTAAGAGTGGGTTGTGACAGTAAGAGTGGATTGTGACAGTAAGAGTGGATTGTGACAGTAAGAGTGGATTGTGACAGTAAGAGTGGATTGTGACAGTAAGAGTGGGTTGTGACAGTAAGAGTGGATTGTGACAGTAAGAGTGGGTTGTGACAGTAAGTGTGGATTGTGACAGTAAGAGTGGGTTGTGACAGTAAGTGTGGGTTGTGACAGTAAGTGTGGGTTGTGACAGTAAGTGTGGATTGTGACAGTAAGAGTGGGTTGTGACAGTAAGAGTGGGTTGTGACGGTAAGTATGCGTTGTTACAGTAAGAGTGGGTTGTGACAGTAAGATTGCGTTGTGACAGTAAGTGTGGGTTGTGACAGTAAGAGTGGGTTGTGACCGTAAGTGTGGGTTGGGACTGTAAGGATGGGTTGGAATGTTTTGACACTAAAGATTCTTGACACTAGGAGAACACCAGCAGACGATAAACGTAATACAGCAGTTGCACTCATGCTATGTCTCAATGGAAGGATTAGCCCCAGCGGTCTGTTCCCAGTAAACAGAGTTAAGGGTAGAGTAGATGTGATAAGAATCACACCATCCGCCCTTAGTGCATATTCCACCACGTGACTCAGGTAAATCACAACGATCGGATCACGTGACTCGTGTAAATACAAATATCTCATGACACGTACCCCTGTAACCCTCTACTGCTGCATGGTTCTTACTGACAAGACCCCCCATTATCCCTCTAACAGTTTATTTATCTTAGCTGACAACGCCTAATTAGACCCATTTCAAACAAAGAATGTTTATATGATGTAACTGACAAAGCCTAATTAGAGCTTATAAATGTGCCACAAAACTTTATGTTGTATAACTCGCTTTTGTTCGATATCTCTGGAGAGTAATTAAGATTCGAATTGATGTTGAAATAATCGATACATAAGCAACCAGACATCACCGTCCTAAGGCTACTATTGGAGAATCCTGTACTAAAACTGTTCGGGCGTAAACAAGTCAGTGGCGGAGAATACATCATGAATTTCGCCAGAAATGATGGCCGAATTGGTAAGACCAGAGACTGGGTCTTGAGACTTACGGAAGGCGCACGTTCGCATTTGCTGGCCCAACAATTTGGAACACACTTCCTGTCGCTCTCAAAAACAGCCAGGCGCTGGAGTCTTTCAAACCCGATTTGAAAACATTTCTTTTTCGCCTGTTGGAGTGAATTTGTCTATCATATTTTCCACCTAACTAACATCCTCTAGATGTAAAGTGGCCTGCGTTGTTTATGGTTGCAAGGGATGAAAGACTTTTAATGGGTATACTCGTATGTATTTTTTGTAATGTTGCGTTTTGCATTTCAATGTGGTAAAATATAGATTTTTTCATTTCTTTTTAATATGGATCACTTTGTACTGCGCTTCCAGCCTTTGGGGATGAAGCGTGATTTTCAAATAAGCTTTATTATTATTATTATTATTATCTACGTGCACCTGGGTCAGCTACGTCCTCAACGTAATAAGAGAACAGCCAATGCCGTAGCGGTAACTCTAATCCAGTCAAGATTAGATTACTGTAACATTTGTTTGTGGGGTTTGCCTCAGAATCAAATTCTGAAACTTCAGAAAATAAAAAATACTAGAGCAATCACAGTATCGCGGATAAAGAAATCTGACCACATCACCCCAGGTCTACGATCTCCATTGGCTTCCTGTGAGTGAGCACACTGACCACACAATTCGGTCCTTGGTGTACAGCTGTATAGAAGGCTCTGCACCTGAATATCTTAAAGAACTGATTTCTAAACACGTATAGAACCCGCGCTCTTCAACACAGTCCTTACTGAGAGTTCCCAGTGTGGATGGACACAGTGCGCTCTTCAACACAGTCCTTACTGAGAGTTCCCAGTGTGGATGGACACAGTGTGCTCTTCAACACACTCCTTACTGAGAGTTCCCAGTGTGGATGGACACAGTGCGCTCTTCAACACAGTCCTTACTGAGAGTCCCCAGTGTGGATGGACACAGTGCGCTCTTCAACACAGTCCTTACTGAGAGTTCCCAGTGTGGATGGACACAGTGCGCTCTTCAACACACTCCTTACTGAGAGTTCCCAGTGTGGATGGACACAGTGTGCTCTTCAACACACTCCTTACTGAGAGTTCCCAGTGTGGATGGACACAGTGCGCTCTTCAACACAGTCCTTACTGAGAGTTCCCAGTGTGGATGGACAGAGAAAAACGTCTTATGGGTAGTCTTCTTCTTCTTTATTTTGAGGGCCCACGATCAATGAATTGATCATTCTGGCTCCTATGTTTCAGAGGGGTTTGCGATGTTACTGTGCATGGGTTTCAATGGGATGCTTCACTGGTTGCAAGGGTGACTCAGCAGTGGTGTTACGAACTGGGGGTTGGAATATAGGAGGCAATAGACACAAATGTATCGAGTGTAGCCGCCTCAACTGTTGCTTTTGGAAGCTTGTTCCAGTCCCCTAATGTCTTCGGCAGGAATGAGGAGCTCCTGTACTTTGTTCTTGTTTTTACCAGCCGTAAGTGTCTGTCGTGGCTTCGTCGCAGTCTAGGGGGAAGATAAATGAGTTTCTGTTTGATTCCGGAGCAGTGGACCAGCCCATGTTTTATCTTGTACAACATGGTGAGCCTGGATAGTCGTCGCCGTTCTTCCAATGTAGACCAGCTCAGTGTTTCCAGCATGCTGCCAACACTCGAGGTGCTTCTGTAACGGTTCATGACAAAGCGTGCTGCTCGTCGCTGGACAGCCTCCAACCTGTCGATGCTTTTCTGGGTAAATGGGTCCCAGACTGTAGAAGCGTACTCTAAAATAGGCCGGACAAAGGCTTTATAAGCTTTTTCTTTCACGCTTGAGTTTCCGATCTTCAGATTGCGCCTTAGGAACCCCAGGGTCTTGTTTGCCTGGTTGCACACACTGTTAATGTGCTCGTCCCAGCGGACCTCACTTTGAATGGTAACACCCAAGTGCTTTACGGAGGAAACTGGCTCAAGAATATGGCCGTGCAGTTCGTAAGAGTGGTTTAGAGGGAATCTGCTTCTGGAGACTGACAGGGTCTGGAACTTGACGGGATGAAATTCCATGTCCTAGCTCATCTCCCACTCAGCTAACCGATTGAGGTCTTGTTGAAGCTGGCTCTGGTCAGAGCTGTTGACGATTGTCATATACACCGCCGTGTCGTCTGCGAACAGTCATGCTTGAGAGGTCAGCTTCTCGGGCAGATCATTGATATATGCTAGGAACAAACAAGGGCCTAGCACTGAGTCCTGGGGGACCCCTGACTTAACACCGACATAGGAGGAGGTTTTGCCATCTACCACTACTGCCTGGCATCGGTCGCTGAGGAAGCTAGAGATCCATGTTTTGGTAGTGCCTGGGATCCCATATCTCTGCAGTTTGTGTAATAGCAAGCTATGGTTGACACGGTCAAACGCTTTTGAAAAGTCCAGCACAAGCACATCAGTCTGCTTTTAGGTGAGTGTGTGCTCTTTTGAAGCTAAGGCGCCAAAATTATGAAACAGTTTTCCTAAATCTTTTAGGCAAATTGAAAATGATTTAAAAAAATAATTTAAAGACTTTTTTCTTCTAATATATTTTAGGACATCGGAGCGCTGTGAGCGTGGTGAAATAGCATGGATACAAGCGCTGTGAAAGTAGTCAATCAATCAATCAAGAATTCTTTGGCAAGCTCATGACAATTCCAATTCTCAAAGTATTCAAGGTGAGCAGTGAGCATTAATCTTCATGGTCAAATTTCCCTCCAGTTCACGTCCAGATTCCTTTACATCAAGCTGCAGAGTTTGTTTTGGTTTTTTTTAAAAGGATAATAAAATAAATAACTGAACAAGGTATGCTGAAGCTTGAAATAGACAGACAGGACACTCAAAGAAGGCCATGTCAGCCAAGAGCCTTCCTCAGCTGACAGGACAGTAAAAGAAGGTCATTTCTTCCTCAGCTGACAGGACAGTAAAAGAAGGTCATTTCTTCCTCAGCTGACAGGACAGTAAAAGAAGGTCATTTTTTCCTCAGCTGACAGGACAGTAAAAGAAGGTCATTTCTTCCTCAGCTGACAGGACAAATGAAGGAACAATAGGAAACAGAGAGTAGTTCAAACACGTGACGTCACCATCTTCATCTATTGCCGGAAGTTGGCTTTGCCAAAACCAAGATTACAGGAAGTAAAAGAATTTATATTGTTATTACTGCGACGAATAAAATATTAACATACAAAACTACTTTGGAAATATGTAAAGTACAAGAAAACAAATACAGGGAAATTGAGGATCATGGATAACATGTCCATGTTGGTCATATTTCCTACGGGAGTTATGAGATTGGATAAAATTGCCTGAAGATTGTATTGGAATTCGATGTGTTCTATTCTTGTCCATGAAATTTACGATTTAGTCAAGTTATCTGCTCTAACCGCTAAGGAAATTAAGGAACAGTTTGCCTCAATCTTTGAGAGAAATTGAAAATGATTAAAACATCATTTAAGAAACATTCACAGATTTTTTTTCTTTAAAAAGATTTTCAGGGCGCAGTGAGCATGCTAAATTGGGCATGGACACACGCGCTATAAAAGTATTCAATCATCATCATCATCATCATCATCATCATCATCATCATCATCATCATCATCATCAACTCTTGGTAAGCTTCACCGTTAAGATAAAACACGAGGTCTAATATACGTTTAGCTCCCGGGAACAGCTTGATCAATGTGTACAATTATTAGCGCCAAAGGCGTCTCTTAATTACTTTTATAGAACTTTATGATCTGAGATATTTTCCACAACCTCATCTCGCAAGTTGATACAGGAATAAACTTGACGCAGGGTTCATGAGTGTTGTCAAATCGTGAGACAGGTTTTCTTAACCAATGTCAACTTTCGACGCCTCATGGCGTCTGCACGAATGCTGGGATTTGTTCAAAAATTATCTCATAAGATTAAACAAAAAAAATCTCTCTTGTCTGACAAAATTAAGCTAAATATAAATATTGACCAGTACATTATTTACGTTTGGTGTTTGTCTTTGTTTATCAATGTCTCAATGTCTAATGTCTTTGATAACATCACCAAAGCCAACATCACACAGCGCATCTTATAATCTTTGTGATCGCGTTAATCTCGGTCTGATTCATGTGCAACAAACTCGCTTTCCGGCAGGTTCTTGGTGTCTCTGGCAACTGGGAACGTCGTACTTCATCTCGACGTTACTAAACAGTTGTGCAATTAAATAAAAACTATTTACATGATAAACTATGGGTAGTTCCATTCTGCTTTGATAACTTGTAAGAGAACAGCTGGCGTGTGTCCCCCCCCCCCACCCCGTACCCCACCCCCACCCTCCTCCTCGCCAGGAATACAATGTGCTCGCCTCGTCTGAGTCAACGGACGTGGGGGGAGGAAGTCACGTGTTCATAACTCGCTAGTCAACCGGGTGCATGGTCTCCATGTTTGATGAGAAGTGACATGCACTATAAGCAGAATGTGAGCACACCTACAATGTGCTGGTCACGAGATAGAACTGACTCACCCTCAGTGCTGCCGGACGGACGTGGGGGTGGGCGCGGGGGGGGGAGGAAGTGGATAGGTGAGTGGGTGGAGGGGTGAGTGAATAGGTGATTGGGGGGAGAGGTGAGGGGATAGGTGAGTAGGTGGAGAGGTGAGTAGATAGGTGAGTGGGTGGAGAGGTGAGTAAGTGGAGATTTGAGTGGATGGAAATGAAAGTGAATAGGTGAGTGGGTGAAGAGGTGAGTGGATAGGTGAGTGGGTGGAGAGGTGAGTAAGTGGATATTTGAGTGGGTGGAGAGGAAAGTGGATATTTGAGTGGGTGGAGAGGTGAGTGGATAGGTGAGTGGGTGGATAGATGAGTAGATAGGTGAGTGGGTGGAGAGTTGAGTAAGAGGATATTTCAGTGGGTGGAGAGAAAAGTGGATAGGTGAGAAGGTGGAGAGGTAAGTAGATAGGTGATTGGGTGGAGAGGTAAGTGGATAGGTGAATAGGTGGAGAGGTGAGTAAATGGTTATGTGAGTGGTTGGAGAGGTGAGTAAGTGGATAGGTGAAGAAATAGGTAGAAGAGTAAATGGATGGGTGAGTGGGCGCGCGCGTGAGGGATCGAATAGGTGAGGAAGTGGAATGGTGGCTGAGTGGATTGGTGGGTGATTTGACATGTGGTTAAGTGAATAGGTTTATGATTGGATAAGCGTGGGAGTGGGTAGAGAGGGAAAGTGGGTAAATGAGTAAGTGGATAAGTAAGTAGATTTGTGAATGGAAGAATGGATTGATTGGCTGGTGGATATGTGGATAGGTAAATAAGAGAGAATATAACACTGTGAGATACCGTTGATGTGTGGGTGGATGATGGGATATCGAGATTTAGGAAAGTTCATGAGCATCAGTGATTAGGGGAAGGGGAAAAATCCATATATTTCACATTCAATACAATAACACAAAATGATTTAACGCAAGAAGTCTACACCTATCTTTGCCTGCTTTTTGTGAACTCAATGGCCTGTTGTCACAGATATATATATTACATTAAGAAATGGCATCAGCGGGCCGTCGAGCTTGCGCTCTTTATGCCCTCCCCAAAACACCCCTCCCCAACCCGGTGTCGGGCCGCAGAGCGGCACGTCGGGGTTGTCCTTTTGTCAGGACGGCCCCCACCCGAGTCTGCTCGACCAGGTCTCCGCCGGGGGCCGTCTTAACCGAAAGACATCCGGTCGGTCCGACACTGTGTTTGCACACAGTGCACACGATCGACTTTCTCAGGAGTCGGCATGGAAAAATTTACGGCCTAATATCTTCCCCCACCCATCCCGGAGAAGCGTTAGACGCCCTATAAGAGGGATTCTACAGTGGGTTTCCACAACGCAACTAATTCGCAATGTAGCTGGGACGAAACGGTTGCCTTGGAGCAGCTTCTCAGGGCTGCGTAGTAAGAATCATCGGCCAGAGGTTACCGCCTTCACCTCTCGCCTCATATCCATTAACGGCAACTTGTAATCATGATCCCTACTCTGTCTCTGCCTATTTTTCCAGCTGTGAAGTATCACAACTGGCAGCCCTGTAGGAGCTGTTTTATGTACGGCAGGTCCCGAGCACATCCCTTGTCTGCCCACGCAGGACGCACCCAGTAGTTGTTTCCCCGGGTAACGCCGAGGGGGTCGGTGGCCGACGCCTCCTAGTCGACAAGACACCACAGACTTGTCAACTGGAGCCCCGGGTGTGGTTGTCACAGATCAAATATTTGAATATCAATTTTGTTACGGAAAATACTGTATTGTTTTGTTAAGTAGAAAAAAACCGGAAGCTAAGGAATTATGGGAAAGAAAAAAAAAACCCGTCACTGACGGTTGGAGATATTTTTATTTAGCACTTGCTACGGTCATTTAGTTATTAAACAGCAACTTAATGTTGATTGTGAAATGGAAGAAGTTATATGAAGAATTATATTTTGCTCTGATCTACAGAGATATTATTTTATTATGTGTATGTTGATCTGTTAATAAACGTCGTGGTGCTAATTCAAGGCGTCCTCTCGTACTTGTTTGGATAATCATGGACGTATGTAAGAGTGGATGAATAGTGTAAGCGGTAACTACAAATCTACAAGTTACATCATAACCCACACATATATGATCGTTACACATGTCTACCCCTAGGGTGGGGCGATGAATTGCCTGTCTACCCCTAGGGTTGGATGATCGGACTTCTTTGTGTCTGGAGATACCAACGTCAGGTTGTAATCTCACATAAAATATTGCACCGATTCCTTTTTCTGTGATTATATTGCTAACTAAACAAATGCTATATTTAATATTTAACCCTAAAACAGGGATATCAATTATTTTATTTTTCAAGTTCGCCGACTAACAATAAGCAAATAAAATAATTATTAATTTTGATCACGAGGAATATTGAAAGCAGTTAAAGTAAATTTTTAAATAATCAAACATCTTTGTATCCAAGAAACACCAATAATGTGCAGGTGTCAGTTGGCAAAATAAAAATGATGACTTGTTCTTTCATTCGCAAGGGATAACTTCCGGCTGCAACGACATGGCGGAATAAAAACAACAAAGGAAGGAAATCTGAAATTTGGACAAAAATCAATTGGAAGAAACGGTCAAATCTGTGGAAAATCTGTAGACTAAAGACTTTGGCCAAAATCAGAATGTGTGTCTTCGGATAAATATTATTCGTTTAGTAAGATGATAACAGATAATAGACTAATGTTTCACTATGGAGACAATGATTGCATTGAGTAGGTAGCCTCAGGCCTTCCAACCCCCAGTTCATGATACACTCGCTGAGTAGCCCTAGCAACCAGTAAAATATCATCTTAAACACCAGGCGCAGAAACATTGCGAATCCCTCTAAATGCATAGGAGCCAGAATTAGCAATGCATTGATCGTGGGGCCTTAAGATATAGAATGAGAAGGTGTGATTGTAAAATGACTCTTTACTCACAGCAAACACAAAGCTAATCACAGCGTGTTTCATAATCATTCAAATACAAGATTAGCAAATACATGAGAAATAATGACACAAACACAAATTTAACAACAGCATGAGCAATAATCGTACATACACAAGGCTAGAAACAATATGAGTAATAATCTTAAAAACACGAGGTTAGCAACAATATGAGTAATAATCTTACAAACGCAAGGTTAGAAACAGTATGAGGAAAAATCTTACATACGCAAGGTAAAAACTGTATGAGCAATAATCTTACAAACGCAAGGTGAGAAACAGTATGAGCAAAAATCTTTCACACGCAAGGTTATAAACTGTACGAGAAAAAATCTTTCATATGCAAGGTTAGAAACAGTATGAGCAATAATCTTACAAACACACCTGAGTCCACATAATTACACTGATCGACTATAAAAATGATCTCATCAAGTGTCAGAAGACATCATTAAAGGAAAACAGTCGCCACATTGAATAGTTTTTCACAATTGTTTAAAAATTCAAAGTTCAGTCAACGATCGAATAAATTTGGTCTCACCTGCTGGCCTCATAGATTCTAACAGAAACACTTTCCCAGAACCGCTCACTACCAGCCTCACAGATCACGAATGAAAGACTTTCTCAGGTCTGCTCACTTCAGCCCACGCCACGTCATCAATATGCCCATATCCTGGCACCAAATTGTCGTGATAAGGGCTGGTACCATGGGGCGAGGTAGGCGAATCATGGGATCAGTTGAAGCTGAGCAGGAAGAAAGACACGGGGTGTCGTGGTCTGGAGATCAAAATGGAAATAAATGACTATAGAATAGAATATTTACATGGCTGAAATAGAAACTACGTTAAGGATCGCATTGTCATGCAACCCTTGTGATGAAATGACTCATTACTCAACTCGTGTTGATACCTCTGGTTATGGATTATCACCTGCCCTGACTAGAGGTTTTAGGTTTGGATTCAAATCCCATACAAAAAGGGGCGTGATTTCATTCACATAAATAAACTGTTATACAATTCCAAAAAGGTCCATGACAAATGTCATAAAATTAAATTAACTTAATTATTGACATACTTTCTACAATACTTTATAGAGCTCACAAATCTTTAAAGTATGGGACCAACCTTCTGATATAATGTTACAATCGAGGTTCTAATGACTACGGTTGTTGGCCTCACGTTGTAGCCTACCATTTATTCATCATCATCAGTTGTTTTGTCACCGGCAACGAGTCTATGTGCCACGTTTCAGCTCGCTGGATGGAGGGGAAGTGGGTCAGTGAGCCATTCGAAGATATTGCTAGACAGCCAGGCACGAAAAAAAGCGAAGTGAATATAAAGGGTTTAAAAAAGAGGGGCTGGGGGGGGTGGTCTAGAAATGTATTTTTTAACACACGACGGTTTTAGAATTGTAAGGAACAACTTGATTTCATCACAACCTCTGGTATTCTATTGTACTAATGCATGGGGGCACCTTTGGTAATCTATTTTACTGATGGGTAGGAGCACGTTTGATTCTATTGTACTGAGTGGTTGGGGCGGGGGTGCTGAAATCCAGGAAGCCGAAGGATCCCGAGTGAAAGTGGGTAAGGGGTGGGGAGAAGGGCTTACTGAATTCCAATGCATACAATTTTGTATACCTCAAAATGCAAGGTTGTGTTTAGTTTTTCATCACTCTACACTTAATCGGAAAGCAATAGAAGAGTTGCAAATGGAAATTTAGAAGTGCCCTTGACCTGGATGCGTTTTATACCAGGGTTTGGAACAGGTTTTTCTGGCCAAGATCCAATCCGGAGTAATTTTTGTTAGCGCTAGCTCCACTCTAGCTCCACTATAGCTCCACTCCAGCTCCACTCCCACTCCACTCTAGCTCCAGTCATGCTCCCCTTCAGCTCCACTCTAGCTCGACTCAAACTCCAGCTCAGCTCTAATCCAGCTCCACTCTAGCTCCCCTTCAGCTTCACCCAAGCTCCACTCTAGCTCCACTTCAGATCCACTCTAGCTCAACTTCAAATCTTCTTCAGTTCCATTCTAGCTCCACTATAGCTCCACTCTAACTCCGCCCCAGTTCCGCTCCAGCTCCATTCCAGCTCTGCTCCAGCTCCACTCTAGCTCCCCGTCAGCTCCAATCTAGCTCCACTATGACTCCACTCCAGGTCCACTCTAGCCCCACTTAAGCTCCACTCTAGCTCCACTCTAGCTCCACTCTAGCTCCACTCTAGCTCTACTGCAGCTCTGCTACGAGCACCCTTAAGATTAAAACTATACATATCAAATAATGACAGTGGTTCCCAAACTTTTAAGTTTGACGGACCGGTGAAGAAGTTTCGAAATTTTACCAGGGACCGAGAACGATTTATTTTGATACTTTTATTTCTCTTTGACAATAAATATTTATTTTATGGGGACCGGCAGCGTTAGGCATGCGGACCGGTGAAGGTCCACGGACCGCCATTTGGGGACCACTGATTGAATAATAGGTTTGCACCGAACAATCTACTAATAATCAATTTTAAGTCTGATCAGTCCTTAATGGGCAAATGAGTCAAATCGATATATTTTTAAATGACAGGCTTAAATTATTTACAAAAGTAATGTACTCAATGAATTAAAATATAATGCATTCAAAAGATCAATAGTATTACTTTTATCGGGACATGGGGGGGGGGTGCAGTAGTGGAGGAGTGCTAACTGTTGAATAAAATTGTGTTGATCATTGTCATTTAACATCTTTATATCATTAATTAGGCAATAGCAATCCATGTACCAGTAACATGTCTGGTAGAACCGTTGGGTAATGGTGCTGGTAGAAGAGTGGAGCGACAAAGTACGAGAAGAGTGGGGGCAACCGCTGATAGAGGAGTGGGGACAACAAAGTTGTAAAAAAATTGGGGGCAACATAGCAGATAGTGGAGTTGGGGCAACATAGCTGATAGTGGAGTTGGGGCAACATAGCTGATAGTGGAGTTGGGGCAACATAGCTGATAGTGGAGTTGGGGCAACAAAGTTGTTAAAAAATTTGGGGGAGCTGATAGAGGAGTTGGGGCAACATGTATAAGAGTGAGGGTAACAAAGTTGAGGCGACAAAGTTCTAGGAGAGTGGGGGCAACATAACTGATAGAGGAGTTGAGGCAACATGAAGAAGAGTGTGGTTACATAGCTTTAGAAGAGTTTAGAAGCTATTTGCCATTCGTATACATTTCCGATAACTAGTTTCAGCCGGCTCGTTTTATTTGATATGGTTAATGTTTTTAAATAAATAATGGAACAAGATATACTTAGATAAATAGTGGAACAAGATTTGTTAAGATAAATAGTGGAACAAGATATGTTTAGATAAATAGTGGAACAAGATATCTTTAGATAAATAGTGAAACAAGATATGTCTAGATAAATAGTGGAACAAGATATCTTTAGATAAATAGTGGAACAAGATATGTTTAGATAAATAGTGGAAAAATATATGTTTAGATAAGTAGTTGAAAAAGATATGTTTAGATAAGTAGTTGAACAAGATATATTTAAATAAATAGCGGAACAATATATGTTTAAATAAATAGTTCAAACGGAAGTTTGTTCGAACGAAACTTTGTTCTAATGGAAATAATGGGGAAAACCCAAAAAGAATAAAAGTTGACATTTTTCCATTTCCCACTCGCACCTTCACCTTGCCTTTAATTTTTTTAAATAATATCCGTTGAACTAATTTCATTTCAAACAAAATTTCTTTCGAATTAACGTTCAAACATTTTTTAACGTACAAATTGGTTTTGAACAAATCTCCAGTTTCCCTCGAATGTTTAAACAACGCCATGATATTTCAGGGTAGACAACTTCTCAATCAATTAGACTAAAAATATTTTACAGAGTTATTGTTTATTATTATTATTACTTAGGACTTTTTTTTTATAGCGCTTACCTTACAGCTCTAAGCGCTTTACAATTATTAAAAATATGTAAATTATTTAAACTTCTAAAGTAAAATAAAAATGAAAAACCAGGGACACTAGAATAGTAACTACTATGTGAAAAATGACTATAAAAGCAGTAGCTAAGACATTCAAATGGCTATAAAAACAAGTACACTTTGCACGTTTTGGCCTATACTTAAATACAGAAAAGCATCAATACAAATTTAACACTCAGACGAGAATGTTGACTTTAACGAAAGATAAAGCAAATTAAAGCTTATTTAAGCTGATTAAATTTAGGGTAAAAAAAAACAAAAAAAAACAAAAAACTTAAATACAGGATCAACCCGGGACAGAAAATGAGGCAGGGCAAGGAGGGTGCATCACAGGTCATAGGCGGACCAAAACAGATAACGGACACGGACCAGTTAACGGAACTCTTTCGTCCTATTAACGATATTTTTCAGCTTGAGTCTACGGCACTACGCCGAGCCTAAAAGAACTACGGTTTCGAGAGTTTTTTTTTTACGTTTGTTTGGTTTATTTTACAAATTTTAAAAAAAATGACGTCATTTCAGTAAAAATTTAACGAATTTTTTGTGTTAACACAGTAAAGAATTCCATAAGAATAGCAGTGATTGGACTTAACGGTCTCTGTCTCATTGTACCAACCAGAATATGTTGCTTTTAGAGGTGAAGTTTTTCTACTTGTGGTAGCTAAATACATGTTCTAGAATCCCACAGAGGCCAGACACATTGTTAAACATCAAACATCATCAGGACTTTGAAAATCAAGGCAAAGAATTGTAAACTCTGTTTACGTAAATTGATGGAAAAATTAGCGCCAGTGCTAGGAAATGGCATAAATATATTCTTTTATACACATTTATAGGTTAATAGTGCTCTAGTGTTTTGTGTTTCAATATTGTTGTTAGTTGCGAAAATGCATACTTGTTTTCATCTTCATATTACATACACACACACACACACAAACCTGATAGTGCAATAATCATGAATTTTAGCTGAGATATGCCCATCAGTTCGGGCCTTGGGTAGCCGAGTAGTCTAAACTGAGCCAATTTACGGTCTGGAGTTCAATCCCCTACGAAAGACCCATAACCCTGGGTGGATGGGACTCGTTAACCTTGGGTGGCAACTCATCTAAGAAGAAAGGAACTATGAATTCAAACTTGCAGATGGAATCCCGTAGCCGGATAACATTGCCACAATGAAACATTCTGACAACCCCTTTGACACCACTGGTGCCAATCTGTAACAACCACATGATGTTCCTTTTGGGTTATCCAGCGGCGTCGAGAGAGGTGATTTGCTGCGTACGGAATCAGCTTATAACCATTAAAAACAAGAATAATCCCAGGCCTTGTGCATTTCCTCCTGCAAATTCTACACCATCGTCACAGCAGAAGCAAGCAAGTCTGTGCAGTCATTGCCTTTTGTGGTTGCATCAAACCATGTCTCATCCTTAGAAACAATTCAGAGGAACATATCCTGTATATTTATTTGTGTTAAATTGTAAGTTGTTGAGTGGATATCCTGATACAGCTTGTATTTTAATAGCATACGAGCTCCCCCCCCCCACCTTTTCCCCCGCTTATTGACCAAACTAACTCTTTGGAGTTTGAAACTACGCTTTTAAGAGCTTGAGCCTACCCTGACACTAACCCTGACACTAACCCTGACCCTAACCCTGACACTAACCCTAACACTAACCCTGACACTAACCCTGACACTAACCCTAACACTAACCCTGACACTAACCCTGTCACTAACACTGACACTAACCCTGACACTAACCCTGACCCTAACCCTGACACTAACCCTAACACTAACCCTGACACTAACCCTAACACTAACCCTGACACTAACCCTGACACTAACCCTGACACTAACCCTGACACTAAACCTGACACTAACCCTGACCCTAACCCTGACACTAACCCTAACGCTAACCCTGACACTAACCCTGACACTAACCCTGACACTAAACCTGACACTAACCCAGAGGGTAAACGTAGGTCTGCAACACACATTAAGAGATTTTTTGTTTTTCTTTTTGGTTCGTTTGTGACATAAAGTTGTTAAGTTGTCACACCTGGGGGGACGGGTGACTCGGGGGGGGGTGTTCGTTTGTGACATAAAGTTGTTAAGTTGTCACACCTGGGGGGACGGGTGACTCGGGGGGGGGGGGACTTCTTTGAGTTGTATGTTTGTTTTGGGTGTATGGATGGCTGAATGGTCTAAGCTGAGCAAACCTCAAGTTGGTGGCCTGGTGTTCAAATCCAGCCAAAGGTCAGGCAAGCAAAAACATCACCCCGGCTGGATGAGACTCGTTAACCTTGGTCGGCAACTCATCTAAGAGCCCCGCAAGGCGCATACAATGACGATTCCTGCAACCGAACCCATCCCTGGTCGTCTTGACGTAGAGTCTTGCCACTGGACATGGTGGGCTCGGACGAGAGAGTGAGGTAGACGCCGCGCAACTCTTCTTCACTTTAAAACAAAGTCAACCGCGCAAGTCATCAGTCAACAGACGACTCGATGGTCCTCGTCGATCCTCGACGGACGAACAATATGTTTGTTTTGGTCTCTTTTTTTTTGTTTGTTGTTTGTTTAAACCGTGTCCTTAAATGTCCTCAAATGAGCTTAAATGTCCTTAAATGTCCTCAAATGAGCTTAAATGTCCTTAAATGTCCTCAAATGAGCTTAAATGTCCTTAAATGTCCTCAAATGAGCTTAAATGTCCTAATGGCGTCATTGTACTTTGCTCCAATGTTTTCATTTGCATGTATTTATAGCCAACAGTTGCCCCGAGAATTGAATGTGCACATGTTTATGTGAACGGTCGGTGTACTAACAGATCGTCAAAATATCCGTCATCATAGCACGCCATAATGTCTGTGTACACTGTACACCACCCTAAGGCAGCGGTGTACAATCCATTTGTTAACCAACCCATGATGGATCTATTCCAATGGTAATTGCGCTCTTTTAGAGAACAGTTTACCTTTTGGTTGTGTCCCTTGTGTTGTGCTCTGGTGGAGTTATGGGGGGGGGTGAGGGGGCTGGTGGATATAAGGGTGTGCATGTGTAGGGTGAGGGGGCTGGTGGATTTATGTGGGGGAGGGTGAGGGGGCTGGTGGATTTATGTGGGGGAGGGG
>CAXITT010000054.1:640169-651725 GCA_964033795.1 Lymnaea stagnalis | reverse complement strand
GGGGGGGGGGGGTTAAGGTGGCGTAGAAGTATATATGTTTATACACATGAAAGATAATTTACGATTTTGGCACCCACATGAGGCTGGCGCCCAGAATGGCCACCCCTTCGCTCTTATCCACCTTTTTCGTTCAGCCTTGGCCCGATGTTACGTCACTGAGTGTCAGTGCTGCAGTGTTACATCTAAGCGCTACGCTAGGATGGCGCCCATGTTAGCTGGCGGGTTTACAATTTAAAAAAAAAAAAAAAAAACTACTGCAGCACTTGACGATAGCCTTGTGTTTACATCACGTGATTAGAGGAGGAACCAATGGTCGTCTTCGTTACAAGCACACATATCAGGAATTTGGGAGCAATCTGAGAACCCGAAATAAGAAAAAAAAATGAAAGAAACTGTTGTGACGCGTCGGTACGGGGAGGGTAAGAGACTGAGGTCAGAGGTCACATCAACACAAACACTCAATGGTGTGTGGCAGGCTGCGTGACGTCAGACCCACCATTTCTTTGGACATAACAAGAAATCTCTCGCCCGGCGATGGACCAGGAGCATTGTTTAAGATCGATCGGTCCTCGTTATCTCCTCGAGGAGGGAATGAGACGAAGCAAGGCAGAAGTGAATGGCTGTCTGCTGGCAAGATCCCACCGCCGGCCCCCATTTCCTGGCCTGGTAAACACGGCCCAACGCCGGGCCGCGGTAGGCGGGGGTAGCGAGGCGATTCAATGCTTTCTCCTATCAGCCGTCCGTTGGCAGAGCGGGGGTAGTGGAGGAACACGATGGCAGTCAGGAATAGATGCATGGACCGGCTTCGTAGTAATTTGGTGAAACTTTCTGACTCTCACCAAACCGACTTCAAGTGTGTTGGTTCAGTTCGCCGTGTCGGGTCTACTTAACAAAATTTGTTGTGTACAATCGAAAAGTTGCGATTGTTCTTTTACTCGTGTCAAGTTGTTACTTTTTTTTGTTTTGTTACAACTTAAATTCGTGGATGCTGTGTTGTGATTTTTTTACGCATTAATGATGCACGAGGTGACCTTTGAGTGATTTTTATTCAGGATATTATTGTTGACCGCCACTCTGCCCCCCCCCCCCTAGTTGTTACTTTTTTTTGTTTTGTTAAAACTTAAATTCGTGGATGCTGTGTTGTGATTTTTTTACGCATTAATGATGCACGAGGTGACCTTTGAGTGATTTTTATTCAGGATATTATTGTTGACCGCCACTCTGCCCCCCCCCCCCTCACCCCACGTGCGTCAGTAGCGCGACTGAATTGTTCACTTTTGAAGAAAGAGAGAGAGAGTTCATGATTCATGTAAGTTCTAGCATCATTTCACACTATCGATTGTGGCCGGGTGACTAGCAGACGACCAGCCGACGTTTGGTTACAGCTGCTGCCAAGCTGGATTCTAACCGCGACAACGCCGCCACCAGCAACACCACTGGGCCCGTCCCCGCCAACAACAGAGTCCCCACCTGTGCGAGTGGGGGCACCTCGGCGGCTGCATCTGTAAGTCCGAGTGAGGCCAGCGCTCGCCCTGTCACCTCGCCAGGACAGGGACCCGCCTACCCCTACCACCAAGGTGGGCCCTCGCACGCCAGGGGCGGCTCGCTGTGGAGCTTCAGAAGTCGAGTCTCTCGTGGCACCAGCTATGCTGTAGGCAGGATGAGTTCGGTAGGTGGGGCTGGGTACCCCGGGGGCGGCGACGCCGAGGACGATGAAGTGCGACAGGAGTACGACACCATGGAGAAATGGCTCGACGAGCACCCCGAGTTCGTCCACGATTACTTCGCCCGGAAGGCCCGGAAGAGCATGGTGGACGGGTGGCTCATCGCGCACGCCTTGTCAGGGGCAGACAACCTCAGCACCTCCAGCGCAAGCTCCAACTCCAGAACGAGCTCAGGGGCCAACACCCCCGTCAGGAAGATTTCCGCCCAGGAGTTTGAGCGAGGAGGGATCCTCAATCCCATCTTGACCACCGTCGACGGCCTCCCGACATTCTTGGGCCCGTCCGCGTCCACCACCCCCACACAGGCCAAGTCCCGGCGACGGTCCAAGAGCGAACTGAAATCTCTGGACGAGAAGGAGCTGATGCATGAGCTGGTCATGGACATTTGCAACGACCTGGACGTCACCAGCCTGTGCTTTAAGATCCTCCAGAACCTTTGCATCCTGCTGAACGCTGACCGGTGCTCCTTGTTCTTGGTGAAAGGAACCAGCGAGAGATACCTGTCCTCCACCCTGTTCGACGTGACGTGCGACTCGGAGTTTCAGGCCGTCTGCGACCGTGCCGACGAGATCAGGATACCTTTAGGGACAGGGATAGCGGGTCACGTGGCGAAGATAGGACAGGTCCTCAACATTCCTGATGCTTATGAGGTAAGACGTTTGCACTTTTTTCCTTAAAACGTCCCACAAACAAATGAACGTCATGAAAAATAAATGAACGGGCCACAAACAAATTAACGTCATGAAAAATAAATGAACGGGCCACAAACAAATGAACGGCCCATAAACAAATGAAGGGGACATTCGCTGATTCTGACAAGGAAACCGTTAGATCATATTTCAAATCTTTTGCCCCAAATTTTTCACTGACGAATTTCACAAGACAGTTATAACATTTCACAAGACAGTTATAACGGCTAAAAAGATAGTTCTAACAGCTGCAAAGCTGTTATTACCTGTTACAAATGGCTGTTACCTGCTGCGAATCGCTCTGACCTGGTTAACTGTTTTTATTTATCTGCTCACAAGTTGTAAGAGCTGAACAAAGCACACCATACACAAAGCACACCATTCACAAAGCACACAATTCACAAAGCACACCATACACAAAGCACACCATACACAAAGCACACCATTCACAAAGCACACCATTCACAAAGCCCACCATACACAAAGCACACCATTCACAAAGCACACCATACACAAAGCACACCATACACAAAGCACACCATACACAAAGCACACCATACACAAAGCACACCATACACAAAGCACACCATACACAAAGCACACCATACACAAAGCACACAATACACAAAGCACACCATACACAAAGCACACCATACACAAAGCACACCATACACAAAGCACACCATACACAAAGCACACCATACACAAAGCACACAATACACAAAGCACACAATACACAAAGCACACCATACACAAAGCACACCATACACAAAGCACACCATACACAAAGCACACCATACACAAAGCACACCATACACAAAGCACACCATACACAAAGCACACCATACACAAAGCACACCATACAAAAAGCACACCATACACAAAGCACACCCTACACAAAGCACACCATACACAAAGCACACAATACACAAAGCACACCATACACAAAGCACACAATACACAAAGCACACAAAGCACACAATAATAAACCTCTAATACAGGGGTCGGGAACCTTTTTGTCGGAGAGAGCCATGGACACCACATATTTTGAAAAGTAATTTTGTGAGAGCCATACATTATGTTTTAAACTAAAAAAATTCAAGTAAATGTGTGCATTTTGTGTAATTTCAACACTAAAAATGCAATAATTAGGTCTCTGAATTCTTTTTAATAACATTGTTATGCTGTTGCTAATCAATAATGGGTGTTTCTTACCATTAATTCGACTTTTTTTTTATAATCGAACATTTGTCTGCGAGCCAGATGCAGCCATCTGGTCTGTTAAATCAACATTGGTGTTTTGTCGCTATAATCACTCGAAGGTCGTAGTTTATGTAAATTGTTAACTTCTCTTGTTAAACACTACCACTTCTCCTCCCTTCTCACCACACTACCATTCTCTCCTTCCTTCCCACCCCACTACCACTTCTCTTCTTCCTTCTCACCCCACTACCACTTCTCCTTTTTCTCACCCCACTACCACTTCTCCTACCTTCCCACCCCACTACCACTTCTCCTACCTTCCCATCACACTACCACTTCTCCTACCTTCCCACCACACTACCACTTTTCCTTCCTTCTCACCACACTACCACTTCTCCTTCCTTCTCATCACACTACCACTTCTCCTTCCTTCTCACCCCACTACCACTTCTCCTTCCTTCTCGCCCCACTACCACTTCTGCTACCTTCCGAACCCCACTACCACTTCTCCTTCCTTCCCACCCCACTACCACTTCCCCCTCCTCCCCGCTACCCTCTTATTGAACCAACCAATCAATACTAATATTCCCTGCAGACGTGCTGACAAGAGTGTCTTTAACTTTCTGTTCTCATTAACTCTCATGTCCCCTGTCAACGTCTCGTGTCTGCCTGATGTGTGTTTGTGTCTGACTGATGTGTGTTTGTGTCTGACTGATGTGTGTTTGTGTCTGACTGATGTGTGTTTGTGTGTGTATGGCGTTGGTATGAGTAGTTGCGTAACTAGGGTCAGTGCCGCCTGGGGTGGGCCAATGAGCCCCCCTTTTATCCACGAAAAATTTCAGCATTAGGCCGAAAATGCCCCCCCCCCCTCACCATATAAAGAAAAAAAGTACCACCCCGTCCGCAACCCCTTGTTACGCCACTGTGTGTGAGTGTGTGTGGGTGCTTGTGTGGGAGGGGGTAGTCTACCAGCGTATCGACACATTCCTCCAGGCAGGCCGTTTATCAACACATCTGCTATTGATCCCTAGTAATAATACAAACACAATTTGCCACTGTCAAAAGTATTTACGACAGTCCACACTTTGACAACCAAACACTACATGACCGCCAACACAATGTATGACTGCCAACACGATATATGACTGCCAACACGATATATGACTGCCAACACAATACATGACCGCCAAAACAATACATGACCGCCAACACAATACATGACTGCCAACACAATATATGACTGCCAACACAATATATGACAGCCAACACAATATATGACTGCCAACACAATATATGACTGCCAACACGATATATTACTGCCAACACAATATATGACTGCCGACACAATATATGACAGCCAACACAATATATGACTGCCAACACAATGTATGACTGCCAACACAATATATGACTGCCAACACGATATATGACTGCCAACACAATACATGACCGCCAACACAATACATGACCACCAAAACAATACATGACCGCCAACACAATATATGACTGCCAACACAATATATGACTGCCAACACAATATATGACAACCAACACAATATATGACTGCCAACACAATGTATTACTGCCAACACAATATATGACTGCCAACACAATGTATGACTGCCATCACAATGTATGACTGCCATCACAATGTATGACTGCCATCACAATGTATGACTGCCATCACAATGTATGACTGCCAACATATTGTATGCTTAAATATCCTACCTTGGTTTACAAGTCTTGCCTGTATATTACATATACAATCCTTTGCCTAATTTTGTAATGTATGCGTAATTGACATCCCAAACTGATCCAAACTTCAGATAGGTGAGTCTGTCCTCTCAGCTGGTATGTGAGTCTATCCTATCACCTGTTAGGAGAATCTTTCCACTAACCTGTTGAATATTTCATCTCACCTGTTGAATCTTTTCTCTCAGCTGGTACGGGAGTCTATATCCTTTCCCCTGTTAGGTGAATATTTCCTCTCACCTGCTGAATCTTTCCTCTCACCTGTTAAATCTTTTGTCTGAATCTTTCCTCTCACCTGGTAGGTGAATCTTTCCTCTCACCTGGTAGGTGAATCTTTCCTCTCACCTGGTAGGTGAATCTTTCCTCTCACCTGGTAGGTGAATCTTTCCTCTCACTTGGTAGGTGAATCTTTCCTCTCACCTGGTAGGTGAATCTTTCCTCTCACCTGGTAGGTGAATCTTTCCTCTCATCAGGTTGGTGAATCTTTCCTCTCACCTGGTTGGTGAATCTTTCCTCTCACCAGGTTGGTGAATCTTTCCTCTCACCTGGTAGTAGAGTCTTTCCTCTCACCTGGTAGGTGAGTCTGTCCTAGAATACTCTCTCCCCTTCACCCTTAGTGTCTCCCCGGGAAATCTAAGAAATCGATAATGTTTGATCGACCATTGATCTAAAGTTTTGGGCCCTAAATCATTGTTCTTATGTCCATAAATGACAAACAATAGAACGTACACAAGTCTATTTTAGTGGACCTAAATGACAAGTTTAGTTAAGTGGACCTTCATAAAAAGTTTAGTTAAGTGGACCTAAATGACGAGATTACTTAAATTCGATCAAATGCTAAATTAATTTTTATGGTGAAATTTAAAGTATTAAATGTTCTGTTTGTGAATTTTTCTTCAAACCGTTCAATTTGAATTGTAAACTGTTCATGAATGGAATCGTGACATAATTCAATCCGTTTAGATGTCATGTCATGTCACTGCTGACACGTGCAAACCCCATTGTAAATGTTTTTAAAAAATATTTAACAGCACTCATCGAACAATCGTGGAAACTATTATAACTAGGTCATTTTATAACTGGGTCATGTTATAACTAGTTCATGTTATAACTGGGTTCATGTTATAACTGGGGTCATGTTATAACTAGGTCATGTTATAACTAGGTCATGCTATAACTAGTTCATGTTATAACTAGATCCAGTTAATACGAACATTGGATACTCATAGAGCCGTCGCGTGACTTTTGGAGGCCCCTTGCCATTATTTTGTTTGTTTCACCCCTGCATTCCAAGTTAACAGTGTATGTAATTGTTTCCGTATCACCGGCTCATATAACTAGGTCAACACATGAACACATGGTGCTCGTCTCATTTTGTCAACTCATTAACAATGGATGCTCATTTGAATGTGTCAACGCATTATAAATGGATATTAATCTGAGTAGGTCAGCAAACGAACGTAGGATACTCGTCTAACTAGGTCAGCATAGTGAAGCTTGGTGTTCCACTATTTGAAAGTAAGATGCTCATCCCGTTGGGTTAATGGTGTTAACACATGAGTCATATTAAAGTAGGTCATCTCATCGTAACATTGGAATTCTATTGTCATCTGACGAGTGAACGAATTTCAATGGTAAAATCCTCCAATTTGGCCAATGGCAAAACACGTTGCAATCCAGTTTGCCTGGAGATTGGTATCGACGCTCCTCTTTTCACCTCGATCAACAGACACATGTGTGATTTATGGGGGGGGGGGGGAGGGGGGGGAGGGGAAAGATGTGGTTCACTTTAATCAACAGGCACATTTGCAATTTATGGAGAGTAGGTGGGTTAACACATATCAAAAGACGCATGTGTAAATTATGGGGGATAGGTGTGTTAACACATATCAACAGACGCACCTGTGATTTATGAGGTGTGGTCACTTTAATCTACAAGACACATGTGTAATTTATCAGGGATAGATGCGTTCACTTTAATCAAGAGGCATGTGTAAATTATGGGGAATGGGTGTGTTCATTTTAATCTGCAGACACATGTGTAAATTATGGGGAGTAGGTGTGTCAACACACATCAACAGACACTTGTGTGATTTATGGGGAATAGGTGTGTTAACACATATCAACTGACACACTTGTGTGATTTATGGGGAATAGGTGTGTTAACACATATCAACTGACACACTTGTGTGATTTATGGGGAATACATCAGTTCACAGTGCGCCCCTTCTATCTGGTGATGGGGGGTGGCGGTGGGGGACGTGACTACGAAGATCCGAACTGTGTCTGCATGACGTACGACATCCCCGTGAGTTACCCCGGCATCCATCAATTTAGTGTTGGACCGAGTCTTTTTGAAGCTATGGTCGGCTTTGTGGGCTTTTGACGTTAGTTTCCATATTATGGCCTTTTTGTGACCACGCCTATGTAGTCACCACGCCTATGTAGTGACCGCGCCTATGTAGTGACCACGCCTAGCTAGTGACCATCCCACCTAGTGATCACGTCTGTCTATTGACATCGTCTAAATAGTACGTTTATCTAGTGACCACGCCCATCTAGTGACCACGCCTATCTAGTGACCACGCCTATCTAGTGACCACGCCTATCAATGGACCATTCAAGTCTATTGTCTGTCAGTCTATTGTCTATGTCAGTCTATTGTCTATGTCAGTCTAGTGTCTATGTCAGTCTAGTGTCTATGCCAGTCTAGTGTCTATGTCAGTCTAGTGTCTATGTCAGTCTAGTGTCTATGTCAGTCTAGTGTCTATATGCCAGTCTAGTGTCTATGTCTGTCTAGTGTCTATGTCTGTCTAGTGTCTATGTATGTTTGTCCACTAACTTCGTCACTCCGGTGTGTTTCGAAAAGACACTTTGACCACCATAAACTCAAGCCTAAAGATTGATCAGAATTTTCTTGTACGTTAAAACAAATAACACCAACTGCTGGTTACCCAACACATGAATTGAAACTCTATAAAAGGCTGCATAAGCAGTGGAATAGCTAGGGGAGGGGGTGGGGGTTAAATTCGAAAGTCCCCTGGGCCCCTACTTGAGGGGGGGGGGCAAAGGAGTGTCCGAATTTTTTTTTATATTAAATAATGTTGAATGTCAAAATGCAGGGGCCCCTAAAGAGGCCAAGCCTGCCGGGCCCCCAAAATCCCTAGCTACACCCCTGTACATAAGGCATGCGCACAAGGCATTTGAATCATAAGGCATGCAAACAAGGCATTTGAATCATAAGGCATGCACACAAGGCATTTGAATCATAAGGCATGCAAACAAGGCATTTGTATCATAAGGCATGCACACAAGGGATTTGAATCATAAGGCATGCAAACAAGGCATTTGAATCATAAGGCATGCACACAAGGCATTTGAATCATAAGGCATGCAAACAAGGCAATTTGAATCATAAGGCATGCACACAAGGCATTTGGATCATAAGGCATGCACAAAAGGCATTTGAATCATAAGGCAAGCGCACAAGGCATTTGAAAAAAAAGGGCATGCACAAAAGGCACTTGTATCATAAGGCATGCACACAAGGCACTTGTATCATAAGGCATGCACACAAGGCACTTGTATCATAAGGCATGCACACAAGGCACTTGTATCATAAGGCATGCACACAAGGCACTTGTATCATAAGGCATGCACACAAGGCACTTGTATCATAAGGCATGCACACAAGGCACTTGTATCATAAGGCATGCACACAAGGCACTTGTATCATAAGGCATGCACACAAGGCACTTGTATCATGAGGCATGCACATAAGGCACTTGTATCATAAGGCATGCACACAAGGCACTTGTATATTAAGGCATGCACACAAGGCACTTGTATCATAAGGCATGCACACAAGGCACTTGTACCATGAGGCATGCACACAAGGATTTGAATCATAAAGCATGCACACAAGGCACTTGTATCATAAGGCATGCACACAAGGCATTTGTATCATAAGGCATGCACACAAGGCATTTGTATCACCTGTAAATCTCGTTTCCCTGATTTTACTTGTTTTGAGTTACTTGTCCTATTGCTATTTATAGTATAAAAACGAATTAAACGTGACAAATTTCTGTTTGGCGGAAGTAGTTGGAGCTCGTGTATCATTCTGACATTTTTGGAGGGTCAGCGGGGTCAGAGGTCACAGTGTTACTGCAGCTGTTAGGAAGTTTGGAGTAGACGCAGACTGCAGTACAATTGTGTGTTTGACTGAGAATATTTGGAGTAGACGCAGTCTGAAGCACAATTGTATGCTTGACTGAGAATGTTTGGAGTAGACGCAGACTGTAGCACAATTGTATGCTTGATTGAGAATATTTGGAGTAGACGCAGACTGTAGCACAAGTGTGTGCTTGACTGAGAATGTTTGGAGTAGACGCAGACTGTAGCACAATTGTGTGCTTGACTTAGAATGTTTGGAGTAGACGCAGACTGTAGCACAATTGTATGCTTGACTGAGAATGTTTGGAATAGACGCAGACTGTAGCACAATTGTGTGCTTGACTGAGAATGTTTGGAGTAGACGCAGACTGTAGCACAATTGTATGCTTGACTGAGAATGTTTCGAGTAGACGAAGACTGTAGTACAAGTGTGTGCTTGACTGAGAATGTTTGGAGTAGACGCAGACTGTAGCACAATTGTGTGCTTGACTGAGAATGTTTCGAGTAGACGCAGACTGTAGCACAATTGTATGCTTGACTGAGAATGTTTGGAGTAGACGCAGACTGTAGTACAATTGTGTGCTTGGCTGAGAATGTTTGGAGTAGACGCAGACTGTAGCACAATTGTGTGCTTGACTGAGAATGTTTGGAGTGGACGCAGACTGTAGTACAATTGTGTGCTTGACTGAGAATGTTTCGAGTAGACGCAGACTGTACTACAAATGTGTGCTTGACTGAGAATGTTAAATAAAAATTCGTCTATGTTTAATAATATCAATGAGATACATATTTCCAAAAGTCACTTTGGACCAATAAGACACTAGTGAACAACAACAATTTACTAACTAGACTAGTGACGAACATCCCATTTTGGCCCAATGGAACATTTTGTACCATAAACACATTTTGGGCAAATGACCCATTTTGGACCTTCAAGACACTATTGACCAATGTCCCATTTTGGGCCAATAACACACTTGTTACACTTGAGAGTAACAACACATTACTAAGAAGAAAACTGTTTAAAACAGGACACACTTAATTCCAACCTACTGTTTTCTGAATATAGTAAATGGGTCCCTTCCAACCTACTGGTGTCTTTCTTTAGCAAACGCCCCCTTCCCACCTACTGGTGTCTTTATTTAGCAAACGCCCCCTTCCCACCTACTGGTGTCTTTATTTAGTAAACGCCCCCTTCCAACCTACTGGTGTCTTTATTTAGCAAACGCCCCCTTTCAACCTACTGTTTTCTGAATTTAGTAAATGGGTCCCTTCCAACCTACTGGTGTCTTTATTTAGTAAACGCCCCCTTCTCACCTACTGAAGTCTTTATTTAGCAAACGCCCCCTTTCAACCTACTGTTTTCTGAATTTAGTAAATGGGTCCCTTCCAACCTACTGGTGTCTTTATTTAGCTTCTTTATTTAGTAAACGCCCCCTTCTCACCTACTGAAGTCTTTATTTAGCAAACGCCCCCTTTCAACCTACTGTTTTCTGAATTTAGTAAATGGGTCCCTTCCAACCTACTGGTGTCTTTATTTAGCAAACGCCCCCTTCCAACCCACTGGTGTCTTTATTTAGTAAACGCCCCCTTCCAACCTACTGGTGTCTTTATTTATCAAACGCCTCCTTTCAACCTACTGGTTTCTTTATTTAGCAAACGCCCCTTCCAACCTACTGGTGTCTTTATTTAGCAAACGCCCCCTTCCAACCTACTGGTGTCTTTATTTAGTAAACGCCCCCTTCCAACTTACTGGTGTCTTTATTTAGTAAACGCCCCCTTTCAACCTACTGGTTTCTTTATTTAGTAAACGCCCCCTTCTCACCTACTGAAGTCTTTATTTAGCAAACGCCCCCTTTCAACCTACTGTTTTCTGAATTTAGTAAATGGGTCCCTTCCAACCTACTGGTGTCTTTATTTAGTAAATGCCCCTTCCGACCTACTGGTGTCTTTATTTAGTAAACGCCCCCTTTGAACCTTCTGGTGTCTGTGTTTAGTAAACGCCCCATTCC
>CAXITT010000054.1:630169-635169 GCA_964033795.1 Lymnaea stagnalis | reverse complement strand
AAAACACAACGTACTTGCTTCAGCCACTTTTAAAATCGGATGGCATCAAATATGCCAGATGTAAGGACAACTCCGCCAAAACTCCATCTGCTCAGTGCTACCTTCCGTGAGATCGGCTCATTGTTGACATGCCCTGAGTTCGGCTCATTGTTGACATACCCTGAGATTGGCTCATTGTTGACATCCTGCGATTGGCTCATTGTTGACATACCCCGAGATTGGCTCATTGTTGACATCCTGAGATTGGCCCATTGTTGACATCCTGAGATTGGCCCATTGTTGACATCCTGAGATTGGCCCATTGTTGACATGCCCTGAGATCGGCTTATTCTTGCCATGCCCTGAGATTGGCTCATTGTTGGCATGCCCTGAGTTTGGCTCATTGTTGACGTGCCTTGAGATCGGCTCATTCTTGACATGCCCTGAGATCGGCTCATTGCTGACATGCCGTGATATGGGGTCGTTGTTAAATGCCCTGACATCTGCCCAGTGTTGATCTGTGTCAGGTGAGACTTCCTGCGGCATGCCTCCGGTCACGTTTTAACTCCCCACTGCTGTCTTGAGGTCAACGGGTCGCTGAAGGAGGCGTCTGGGGACGGACAATGAGGTGTCTGTTCTGATGGAAGTGTGGCGTCGCATTCGACAGGGCTTCTCAAAACGTTGTCATAGGGTTGAAATTTAGTTAAGAATTTAGTCTCTAAGCCAAATGCCAAAAATTCAACCAATAAAACTGTTTACATGACATTAGTGCTCTTGATGTTGGCCATTAAAGGTTGCCAGATGTTGCCAGATGTTGTCTGTTTATTTTATCATCGTTCAAAAAGAATAACTGATATATAGGGGAGGACTTGATGCAAGTGGACTAGAATGTGTTATTTATTTTACAGTGTGCGTTCAGAAAACATTATTCCCGACAGGGCGCCGAGAATCGACAAAGTATTAGAACCACTGCCCTAATAGAACCACTGCCTTATTAGACATTACTTCTATTCTTGCTTAGTTCGCCCCACACCCTCCCACACCTGCCAACACTCCCACCCCCCCCCGTCCCACACACACATTTATTTCCAGCCTTAACTGAAATGATGTTTCTGATATAATGTGCAGCAACCCCCCCCCCTCCATAGAAGCCCCCGTCATTTAGAAGACATCTTCTTATTTCTTACTTGTACGCTTGCAAACTGCAGTCGTAGTGAGACTTTATTTCCAGCCTTAACTTAAATGATGTTTCTGATATAATGTGCAGCAACCCCCCCCCCTCCATAGAAGCCCCCGTCATTTAGAAGACATCTTCTTATTTCTTACTTGTACGCTTGCAAACTGCAGTCGTAGTGAGACTTATTTCTTACTTTTACACTGACAAACTGCAGTCTTAGTGAGACTTATTTCTTACTTGTACACTGACAAACTGCAGTCGTAGTGAGACTTATTTCTTACTTGTACACTGACAAACTGCAGTCTTAGTGAGACTTATTTCTTTATTGTAAACTGACCACAAAACCAAGGCAGTTCTAGACACCTCTTCATCTTGGACCACAATATTATCTCTAGTCCTGTCCTATTTAGGCCATTCTGACCATAAGAAAGGGCCATTTGTTCTGACAATTGTCTCATTGCTTGTAACTCCAGGCCATCTGGCCAGACGGAAGATTGCTGATATATTCCTGACCTACTTACAGTCACCTGGAGGCTGTCATCAGCAGTTATATCTTTCAAACGAAACCCTTTTTCTCCTTGTCAAGTAGCCAGTAGTCACCCTCGTTACTGCTGGTAGTCACCCTTGTTACTGCTGGTAGTCACCCTTGTTACTGCTGGTAGTCGCACTTGTCACTGCTGGTATTCACCCTTTTTACTGCTGATAGTCACCCTTGTTACTGCTGATAGTCGCCCTTGTTACAGCTGATAGTCACCCTTGTTACTGCTGATAGTCACACTTGTTACTGCTGATAGTCGCCCTTGTTACTGCTGGTAGTCACCCTTGTTATTGCTGATAGTCACACTTGTTACTGCTGATAGTCGCCCTTGTTACTGCTGATAGTCACCCTTGTTACTGCTGATAGTCACACTTGTTACTGCTGATAATCGCTCTCGTCACTGCTGATAGTCACACTTGTTACTGCTAGTAGTCGCACTTGTCACTGCTGGTAGTCACCCTTGTTACTGCTGATAGTCGCCATTCTTATTGCTGATAGTCGCCCTTGTTACTGCGGATAGTCACCCTTGTTACTGCTGATAGTCACACTTGTTACTGCTGATAATCGCTCTCTTCACTGCTGATAGTCACACTTGTTACTGCTGGTAGTCGCACTTGTCACTGCTGGTAGTCACCCTTGTTACTGCTGATAGTCGCCCTTGTTATTGCTGATAGTCGCCCTTGTTAATGCTGATAGTCGCACTTGTTACTGCTGATAGTCACACTTGTTACTGCTGATAGTCACCCTTGCTACTGCTGATAGTCACCCTTGTTACTGCTGATAGTCACACTTGTTACTGCTGATAGTCACACTTGTTACTGCCGATAGTCACACTTGTTACTGCTGATAGTCACACTTGTTACTGCTGATAGTCACACTTGTTACTGCTGATAGTCGCACTTGTTACTGCTGGTAGTCGCCCTTGATACTGCTGATAGTCACCCTTGTTACTGCTGATAGTCGCCCTTGTTACTGCTGATAGTCGCCCTCGTTACTGCTGATAGTCACCCTTGTTACTGCTGATAGTCGCACTTGTTACTGCTGATAGACACACTTGTTACTGCTGATAGTCGCACTTGTTACTGCTGGTAGTCGCCCTTGTTACTGCTGATAGTCGCACTTGTTACTGCTGGTAGTCGCCCTTGTTACTGCTGATAGTCACCCTTGTTACTGCTGATAGTCGCCCTCGTTACTGCTGATAGTCGCCCTCGTTACTGCTGATAGTCATCCTTGTTACTGCTGATAGTCGCACTTGTTACTGCTGATAGTCACACTTGTTACTGCTGATAGTCACACTTGTTACTGCTGATAGTTACACTTGTTACTGCTGATAGTCGCACTTGTTACTGCTGATAGTCACACTTGTTACTGCTGATAGTCGCACTTGTTACTGCTGATAGTCACACTCGTTACTGCTGATAGTCACACTTGTTACTGCTGATAGTCGCACTTGTTACTGCTGATAGTCACACTTGTTACTGCTGATAGTCACACTTGTTACTGCTGATAGTCACACTTGTTACTGCTGATAGTCACACTTGTTACTGCTGATAGTCACACTTGTTACTGCTGATAGTCACACTCTTTACTGCTGATAGTCACGCTTGTTACTGCTGATAGTCACACTCGTTACTGCTGATAGTCGCCCTCGTTACTGCTGATAGTCGCCCTCGTTACTGCTGATAGTCACACTCGTTACTGCTGATAGTCACACTCGTTACTGCTGATAGTCACACTCGTTACTGCTGATAGTCACACTCGTTACTGCTGATAGTCGCACTTGTTACTGCTGATAGTCACACTTGTTACTGCTGATAGTCACACTTGTTACTGCTGATAGTCACACTCGTTACTGCTGATAGTCGCCCTCGTTACTGCTGATAGTCACCCTCGTTACTGCTGATAGTCACCCTCGTTACTGCTGATTGTCACACTTGTTACTGCTGATAGTCACACTTGTTACTGCTGATAGTCACACTTGTTACTGCTGATAATCACCCTTGTTACTGCTGATAGTCACCCTTGTTACTGCTGATAGTCGCACTTGTTACTGCTGATAGTCGCCCTTGTTACTGCTGGTAGTCGCCCTTGTTACTGCTGGTAGTCGCCCTTGTTACTGCTGGTAGTCGTCCTTGTTACTGCTGGTAGTCGTCCTTGTTACTGCTGGTATTCGCCCTTGTTACTGCTGGTATTCGGCCTTGTTACTGCTGGTTGTCGCCCTCGTTACTGCTGATAGTCGCCCTCGTTACTGCTGGTAATCATCTCCAACCAAACACGTCCTTCTGACCTATCAAAAAAGTTGCCTTTAAATGACGTAATGTTGAACTACGTCACTAGGGGAAGTCCGTTCATAATTTATTTAGATAACGACTAAACAAAAGACTTGTTTGTCACCAACACGGTCATGTGTTGTCTTTTCTATTTTCACTATATTTTTCGGACATGATTGGAAGGATAGTTAAGGGATCGGCAGTTGAGGTATTTTATTTCTGTAACGAGAACAAATGAACATGTTGTTATAGCCTGTGTATTGCCATATTTTTTGTTCGCCAAGAGCCGTGCCATGCAAACTTACCTCTATCTACACCCTTTTGTTTTTGATATTGCCGCCATCGAATAAATGTGTAGTGACCTATAATTACCCTCCCCTCCCTTGACTGGGAAACGTTGTTTCCGATCTGATTTCTGCTAAAGAAGCGCATCGGGTGATGAAATTTATTGAATTTCGTTTCTGGAGGGTTCTAACTTCCTTTCTATAAATAAGCCCACAGCTTTCTCAGCCAGACGAGATTTGCCAGATTCCCCAGACATTTACGAGACTTAATAGACTTACAGGAGCCTTACAAGATTACAAGACTTTAATCTTTGTTTTTGGATATTACTATTTGCATTTTTCGAGTATTATACTTTTTCACTTGCTGTGTAAACGAACATAGTTGTTATTTCTGTATATTATATTTTGTATACTTTATATATAATTATATTGAACATTGTTGATAATTTTTTCTTAGTCTACTGGTCTCCAGTCTTTTCTTAACTTTTGCTCATCAAATGAAACGAATGTTAGATTAGCTAAAATTGGCAAAACCATAGAACGCGACGTCACAATGGCAAAGGAAAAAAAAAACCGCAAATCAGATTTCATGGCTTTTCAGATTTCATGGCTTTTCAGATTTCATGGCTTTTCAGATTTCATGGCTTTTCAGATTTCATGGCTTTTCAGATTTCATGGCTTTTCAGATTTCATGGCTTTTCAGATTTCATGGCTTTTCAGATTTCATGGCTTTTCAGATTTCATGGCTTTTC
>CAXITT010000054.1:601766-621926 GCA_964033795.1 Lymnaea stagnalis | reverse complement strand
GGGGGGGGGCGAAAATCGTCTTTTTTGACTGATCCGCCCCGAGGCATTTTTTCTATATATTAAGTGGCGCCATTTCCCGGCTTCGCCCCCAGGAACAAAGTTTCCTCTGCAACTAACAAAAGTACAAACAAAATAAAATAAAAATACCAGTTAACTGAAATTTCGTACCATCCCAGCGGGCAGGAAAAGAAGGGTGAAAATCTAAATTTGGCATAAGTGCCGAGAATCGAAACATTATAGGAACCACTGAACTAGCACACTGAAGAAACAAACGATGGGACTAAATACAACTGTAATACTGCTACTATCGAGTAGCCTACTATTGAAGCGATGTCCAGCCAGTTCATTTGTAAAAAGAAATGGTAACACTACGGCGATAATTCCTACACAACATTGCGGGATAGCGTTACACATACGCTATTTTTGGACTGTCAGATGGAGCTGAAACCATTCACTGCGCTGGCCTTTCCGGAGACATAATATAAGACAAATGGTAATAAGACAAGCAAGTTGTCGCTGCCAAAAGTACGGAAAAGCCGGACGACGAGAAGAAAGTACGGACAGATACGGACGCAAAAATTGGTACGGACAAGGGGGTCAACAATACAAACTGTCTAAATACGGACATCTGGTGACCCTAATTAACATGGTGTTAGCAACATAGATTAACATGGTGTTAAGACATAGAAATGGTTGCAGCTAACCAATGATGATATGGTTGCAGCTACAAAATAGGGTGAAAGTTGTAGGTAAACAATATAAAAAGGGTTGCAGCTAACTAATATAGAAATGGCAGCAGCTCACTAACAGAGAAGTAATTAAATTCAATCTGTACGGGCACAGATTTTTTTTTTTTTTTAAATTCTGTAAAAGTTTTTAAAGATTTCAACTATGTGTATGTATGTATTATTGTGTTGACTGGATGGCGCTGGCAAACCCAAAAAATGAGTAAGTAGATGCCATTATATAAACTCAACATTTATTGAAGTACATAACATTTTTCCCGAAACACAATATGGAATAGACAGAAATTTTGGAAAAGTATACCGTGGCAGTGGCGTTACTAGGGCTGGTCGCCCCCTTTGTAGCAAAACTCACCGTGGCATCCATTCCAGACCTACCTATGGATGTTCTCCGAGTCTGCTTTGTCTGTGGGCAGGCAGGTAGGTCTGTTAAGTCTGCATTTGTCCATTGTGTTGTCACTGCCGTGTGGACAAGCAGCTCTGTGCATTTGTCCATTGTGTTGTCACCGCCCTTTGGACAAGCAGCTCTGTGCATTGTGCTTTCGAACTTTTATATTGTTTTGAATATAAATTGGTTACTAGCCAGCCGTTATAGTAATTCTGCGATATTTTGAACCAATTATTTATCAGCGATCTCACCTGAACAATTACATGTGCTAAATGCATTAAACTAAATGTTCATTTCATTATCTTTCGGAAAATATCCAGTTAGCGTTATTATCATTACAAGTTCAAACAATCATTTAAAGGAAAACACCAGACATTTTATTAAAGATCACATAAAGAAATGCAATTAGTTTTTTTTCCCCTGCTAAGTAATTCTTCAAGAGTCGCAATGTATATCTCTGTGAGACATGTGTCCAACATTGTCGGACCATTATGCTAGACATTATATTGAAAAAATAAACGAAGAGGTGCTAAAATAATGGACAGACTTAAGTTTATGATAGAGTGGTATGCTTTTAATGAGTAAATTAAGTCACGGGTGTAGCAAGAGGTGGCGTATGGCGCTGTCCGCCCCCGGGGGGGGGGGGCACTTATTTTGGGCGGCATTTTCGGAAGTAATCTGTATGATGCAAAGCGGTTTTCGTCAATCTGAATGACGTTTGCATGACGCAATGATGTAATGATTTAGTGATTTAATGATGCATTGATGGTAGGTCTTAAAGTATTTTTTTTTTAATTCAATATATTTTTTACGATGAAATTTTAATATTAGAAACGCAAGAGGAAAAATGATTAATAATCATTACTTTACAGATAGCATAGCAAAACTATATTTCGTTTATTCCAGAAGTAAATTGAAATAAAATTTATTTTCAATTCAAAAAAAAAAAAAAAGATTCCCCATTACTAATAATATTTTTTAATTAAAAGAAACTGCTCTTTTTTTTTTTTTACAACCCTTTATTCAAGCGGTTCTCAACCTGTGGCTTGCGACCCCGTTTGGAGGTCAAACCACCCTAACACTAAAAAAAAAAAAAAAATATTCCCCATTACTAATAATATTTTTTAATTAAAAGAAACTGCTCTTTTTTTTTTTTTACAACCCTTTATTCCAGCGGTTCTCAACCTGTGGCTTGCGACCCCGTTTGGAGGTCGAACCACCCTTACACAGGGGTTAGCCTATGACCATTAGAAAAAAAATATTTATGAAGTAGCAACGAACACTATTTTATGGTTAGGGGTAATCACAACACGAGAAACTGTATTAAAGGGTCGCGGCATTAGAAATGTTAAGAACCACTGCTTTATTCAAAGTATTCGTGTCATCCCCCCCTCCCACCCCCCGCACATTTTTTTTTCAAAAAAAAAAAAGGGTGAAAAAAAAAGTAGAAACAAAATGCGAGTTGGCCCAGTTTGAGAACCACTGCATCTATGACATGCGTCGTATGGTCTAGTTTCATTGTTGGAGAGTTGGATGACAGACGTGATCTAAGTTACCTGCTAAAACCAACCTGGTGAATACACGGGCTATTTATAGAGATCTGTTGACATTCCATGTACACGGTAACTGGGCAACTCTCTGGAAATGTGACCCGTTGCCCTGCTTATAAAACAACTTATTGTACACGCTCGCTCGTTACCCCATTTACAACGATTCAGGGGTTCTCAAAATGGGCTACCTTTAAAAAAAAAAAAGTAATTCTTGAATTAATATGCCCTTCCGACCGGGTCCACTAAGTATCAGCTATTTCGAGCCAGCAGTGATCTAGATATCTCTGAGACATATTCACTTATAACGGCGCTCATGTAAAAAACACATACCACACGCACCTTGCCCACTAATAAACAATAAATGACCTTGCCCTAGAGCAATATGGTACCGTTCATCTCTCACCCCACCCACAGGCAGCGTTTGCGTCCCACCCCCTCCCCCCGCCCCCAGCTCTCATGTTGAGTGATACACTGATATCCGGGCAGTTTGTTAAGATACGCGCCACGTGAACAATATCCCAGTCCCCCCTCCGAGGTTCACTCTAAACAATGAGGTGCTGACGTGTCGGCGGACGTGTGCTATAAACTCACCTACACACCTGACGTGTGTTTTTGCCACTCACCGCGTGACGACACACGGAGATCGTTCCTTCGGGTTACTTTAGAAGGTCATCGGATGAATTGGTTAACAATCTACCCCACATCCAACACAAGGACCCCCCCCCTTACAACCCACTTCACAGTCCCTACACAATCTAACACGCAATCCACCACACAATCTACCACACAATCTAACACACAATCTAACACACAATCTAACACACAATCTAACACACAATCTAACACACAATCTAACACACAATCTAACACACAATCCACCACACAATCTAACACACAATCTACCACACAATCTACCACACAATCTAACACACAATCTAACACACAATCTAACACACGATCTAACACACAATCTAACACACAATCTAACACACAATATAACACACAATCTAACACACAATCCACCACACAATCTAACACACAATCTACCACACAATCTAACACACAATCTAACAGACAATCTACCACACAATCTAACACACAATCTAACACACAATCTAACACACAATCTAACACACAATCTAACACACAATCTAACACACAATCTACCACACAATCTACCACACAATCTACCACACAATCTACCACACAATCTACCACACAATCTACCACACAATCTAACACACAATCTAACACACAATCTAACACACAATCTAACACACAATCTAACACACAATCTAACACACAATCTAACACACAATCTAACACACAATCTAACACACAATCTAACACACAATCTACGACACAATCTAACACACAATCTAACACACAATCTTACACACAATCTAACACACAATCTATCACACAATCTTGTTGTTCGTCCGTCGAAGTCGACAAGGACCATCGAATCATCCGGTTAGGGGCGGGCGGGGGGTTGGGATTACGGTGAGCTCTTAGGTGGCTTGTTAGACCGATCATTGCTCGGAACAATCTATGACACCGTGGGCATGGAATAGTTGCTTCAGACGATGACCTAATGTTGCTCTTTCGGACAAGTCTGCGTGTCTCAGCTGTGGTTATTCTATTAGCTTCATGGGATTTAGCCCCCTTCTTGACAGCAGCTCTCCACCTGGCTCTGTCCTGGGCTGTCCGCACCCATTGAGTAGGGTTTATGCTGAAAGCCTTTAGTGCCACTTTCAGTGAGTCTTTGAAACGCGTTTTTTGGGCCTCTTTGGGAGCGCTTACCTATCGTGAGTTCTCCGAAGAATAATTGTTTCGGGAGCCGGTGGTCTGCCATACGGGCTACGTGTCACATCCAACAGAGCTGAGACTGCATCAGAGTGGTGAAGATACTAGGTAGGTTCGCTCTAGCGAGGACCTCGGTGTCGGGGACTTTGTCTTGCCACCTGATGTCGAGGAGTTTCCTGAGGCAGGTAGTGTGAAAATGATTCAGTTTCTTGGCGTGACGCTGGTAGACAGTCCACGTTTCACATCCATAAAGCAGTGTCGGGAGGACTGCTGCGCTATAGACCTTGAGCTTTGTTTCTCGACTGATACCTCTCCTGTCCCAAACAGTGCTGCGGAGCCTGCCAAATAGGGCACTAGCTTTTGTGAGTCTGCCATTCATTTCATCATCCATGACGACAGATCTAGAGAGGGTGCTGCCCAAGTAAGTAAATTTATCCACCGGGTTGAGACGCTGTCCACTGATGATGATGTTCGGTTCAACGTAGGGCTTACTGGGAGCTGGCTGATACATCACCTCAGTCTTCTTTGTGTTGAATCTACCACCCAATGTGCCACACAATCTACCACACAATCTACCACACAATCTACCTCGCGATCTCCGCCACGATCTACCACACAATCTAACACACAAACTACCACACAAACTACCACACAATCTACCTCACAATCTACCTCACAACCTACCACACAATCTACCTCACAATGTACCTTACAAAATGCCTGTAACACAACACCACACAATCCACGTTACATTGTATCCCACAATCTACCTCACAACCTACCACACAATCTACCTCACAATCTACCTTACAAAATGCCTGTAACAAAACACCACACAATCCACGTTACATTGTATCCCACAATCTACCTCACAACCTACCACACAATCCACGTTACACTGTATCCCACAATCAAACCAACCACCAATTAACCTACCTCACACGATAACCAAATTTGTAAACAAGTTCTCGAGATGATTTTATACTATCATAATCACACTAATCAATGCCGTAGTGTATAGAAATCCCATTATATTTTCATCTGGTGTGGCTGCTTCCTTTTCACCTCCAGCTCCCCCCCTACTCAACATGTTTTATTTTAATAGCACTCAATGAAACTAAAAGCTGTCCAGCAGCGAGCGTGATGCGTGACGAGCATGATGCGTGACGGGCGTGATGCGTGACGAGCGTGATGCGTCTGTAGGACCGTCTGTAGGACCGTCTGTAGGACCGTCTGTAGGACCGTCTGTAGGACCGTCTGTAGGACCGTCTGTAGGACTGTCTGTAGGACTGTCTGTAGGACCGTCTGTAGGACCGTCTGTAGGACCGTCTGTAGGACCGTCTGTAGGACCGTCTGTAGGACCGTCTGTAGGACCGTCTGTAGGACCGTCTGTAGGACCGTCTGTAGGACCGTCTGTAGGACCGTCTGTAGGACCGTCTGTAGGACCGTCTGTAGGACCGTCTGTAGGACCGTCTGTAGGACAATGGTTTCAAGACCAGAAGGTAAGGTATAGGACTGTCTTCGGGCTTATTGTTTATAGATCGGAAGGCTAGGTAAATATCTGTGGGCCTATTGTTTAAAGACGGGAAGGTAAGGTATAGGTCTGTGGGCCTATTGTTTAAAGACGGGAAGGTAAGGTATAGGTCTGTGGGCCTATTGTTTAAAGACCGGACGGTGAGGTATAGGTCTGTGGGCCTATTGTTTAAAGACCGGACGGTGAGGTATAGGTCTGTGGGCCTATTGTTTAAAGACAGGACGGTGAGGTATAGGTCTGTGGGCCTATTGTTTAAAGACCGGACGGTGAGGTATAGGTCTGTGGGCCTATTGTTTAAAGATCGGATGGTGAGGTATAGGTCTGTGGGCCTATTGTTTAAAGACCGGATGGTGAGGTATAGGTCTGTGGGCCTATTGTTTAAAGACGGGCAATTAACATAGAAAATGAGATGTCAACTTTTTTGTTGTTATTTTTAAGAGTGTTGGACTGCGATAAACCGTTAAAGTAGATTAATTAAACACAAACAATTTGGGTAAAAAAATATGTATACAAGTTCAGCTTGAATGATGATACAAATTACCAATGAAGACGTTTCGGCAATTGCCTTCATCATTAATACCCGGACGCGGTGTAAAAAAAAACAAGTGAATCCGGTTTAAGCCCTGCATGACTTCACATTCTTTACAGTTAAACGTGGTTTGCGGGTGGGGGGGGGGGCTTGTTAATCATACATGCCATGATCAGAGACTTACAAATAATATCCATTATAGTTTATCAAAATATTGAGATTTACATCCATCTTCTAGATTTAGCTGCATACTAAAAACATGGCTAATGATGCACAGATATCCACATAGTCATAACATATTATGTTAATTTAAAATTCTGCATAGTCACATCATCATCATAAATAGTAATATAATCACAGAAAACATTCACTTAATCCAAACAAACAATCCTATTATATAGACCAACAGAACAACAGAGATGAAACCTAGATCCAGGCCAAAGGAATAGACAAACAGAACAACAGAGATGGCACCCAGATCCCAGCCAAAGTAATAGACCAACAGAACAGCAGAGACGACATTTAGATCCAGGCCAAAGGAATAGACAAACAGCACAACAGAGATGACACCCAGATCCCAGCCAAAGTAATAGACCAACAGAACAGCAGAGACGACATTTAGATCCCAGCCAAAGGAATAGACCAACAGAACAACAGAGACGACACCTAGATCCCAGCCAAAGTAATAGACCAACAGAACAACAGAGACGATCCCAGGCGAAGGAAACACAGTTCACCTGGAGCTGGGGGATTTAGATTAATACCAGGTGGAGTTGTGGCAATGGGTCGGTGATAAACCCCATTGATCCTTACTTAGCGAAAGATCTGGTGTGTGTCCAAGACTGGAGTTTCTGATAAGGTCCATAAGCTCTAGTAATCATCGTCTCTACTAATCATCTGCTCTAGTAACTATTGGCTCTAGTAGCCATTGGCTCTACTAAGCATTGGCTCCAGCAACCATTGGCCCCAGTAGCCATTGGCTCTAGTAACAATTGGCTCTTTGTAACCATTGGGTCCAGTAAATATTGGCTCTAACTATTGGTTCCAGTAACAGTTGGGTCTAGTAACCACTGGCTCCAGTAGTAAACATTGGCTCCAGTAACCATTGGCTCTTTGTAACCATTGGGTCCAGTAAAAATGGCTCTAGTAACTATTGGTTCAAGTAACCATTGGGTCTAGTAACCCCTGGCTTCAGTAGTAACCATTGGCTCTTTGTTACCATTGGGTGCAGTAAACAATGGCTCTAGTAACTATTGACTCCAGTATCCATTGGGTCTAGTAACCACTGGCTTGAGTAACCATTGGCTTGAGTAACCATTGACTGGAGTAACCATTGACTGGAGTAACCATTGGCTTGAGTAATCATTGGCTTTAGTAACCACTGGCTCCAGTAACCATTGGCTTTAGTAATCGTTGGCATTTCAGATCACGTAAAAGGAAAAAAAAACGGAGATATTTATAGGTACGTTTATCTTAAGCCAAAGAGGTGAGATGATACAAAGAGATGAGATGATACCTTCTTAAAGAAGGTGGCAGCAGCTGTTTTATGTATCTTGATCACGCCATCCTATTTCACGCTATCTCTTCAGTTGAAAAGGTTGGCAACTGGCTGACAGAACACTGTCTGCCAAAACAAATGTGTGTCAGGACAGAACACTGTCTGCCAAAACAAATGTGTGTCAGGACAGAACACTGTCTGCCAAAACAAATGTGTGTCAGGACAGAACACTGTCTGCCAAAACAAATGTGTGTCAGGACAGAACACTGTCTGCCAAAACAAATGTGTGTCAGGACAGAACACTGTCTGCCAAAACAAATGTGTGTCAGGACAGAACACTGTCTGCCAAAACAAATGTATGTCAGGACAGAACACTTTCTGCCAAAACAAATGTGTGTCAGGACAGAACACTGTCTGCCAAAACAAATGTGTGTCAGGACAGAACACTGTCTGCCAAAACAAATGTGTGTCAGGACAGAACACTGTCTGCCAAAACAAATGTGTGTCAGGACAGAACACTGTCTGCCAAAACAAATGTATGTCAGGACAGAACACTTTCTGCCAAAACAAATGTGTGTCAGGACAGAACACTGTCTGCCAAAACAAATGTGTGTCAGGACAGAACACTGTCTGCCAAAACAAATGTGTGTCAGGACAGAACACTGTCTGCCAAAACAAAATATTTAAAAAGACATTGGCTTTTCTGTATTTTCTTTTGGGTGGTCTGCAGTTGCTGTTCCGTTGGATTCGTATGCCATGGAGCCGATTATTCCATGTGGACGGGTTACGCTGCACGCTTTCGATGAAGCTCTCAGGGGGTCTTTAAACCGTTGGTTCTGACCACTAGCAAACTACCCTCCATGACCATCAACAAACCGCCTTCTATGGCCACCAGCAAACCATATTCGATGACTATCAGCAAACCACATTCGATGACCATCAGCAAACCGCATTCCATGACACCACCATACCACCTTCTATGACCACCATCAAACCATATCTATGACCATCAGCAAACCCTATTCCATGACACCAACATACCAACTTCGATGACCATCAGCAAACCCTATTCCATGACACCAGCATACCAAATTCGATGACCACCAGCAAACCACATTCGATGACCATCAGCAAACTGCTTTCCATACTCGAGCTCGTTATAAACTATTCTCTTGACCAAACGATCGTCTGACATTATCCCTACATGCTCCGCACAGATAGGTTGACAGTGCATAAAAATGATATAGATGCAAGTGCGAAATGTCAAAGCGATTTTGTCTTTGTGTCTGGGACCATGGTTTGTTATTGATGCCAGTGAGACATCTCAAAGCGATTGCCTTTGTTTCTGGGACAATGTCTTGTCCTTTGATGCTGATGATTTTTTTAAAAAGGTTTCCCGTATGAAAGTGGTCCAGCTAACTTGCATGGCATTGAAAGACTCCAGGTGTAACACGCATAGAATGGTCTTTAGGTCGGACATATGATGCACTTATTAACGTGCTCACTACAACAGTAATAACCTCTCGGTTGAATCAGTATTCTTACATGATTTATTTTTTATAATTACCGAGTTAAAATAAATTTAAAAAATTCTTGCTTTTGTGTCAGTTGTCTTTGCCCGACCTTGTTCATTTGAATAAACTGCCCATGCCAGATATGCGTTGTTGTGACATTGCACTTCTTAAATAGTTCTTTGTTTATTTTAGAACTGAAAACGATCTTTCAGCACTGGCAATATCTCTGCGTGACAAGAAAATTTAAAAAAAAAAAAATCTTAATTAATATTTTTCTTTTATGTGCTTTTATGTGCTCGAGCCCCTTTTGGCTTCGGGCCATGGATTCGGTGGCACAACCTGCACCATTGTAGCTACGCCACTGGTTGGGGTTGATTGGAGGGCTAGGGTTGGATCAGCAGTTTCCCAATATTCGATATTCTCAGCACTGACCTCGGGAACAATGAAATGGGGTCAACTAATGGCATATCGATATGAACACGTGTATGATTAAGAGATGCCAGATGTCAATCAATGTAATCAATGTAATTAATTATAATGATAGCAGATGCCAAATATATCTCAATGTAACGTTGTAGTATTTATGTTTGGATAAAGGTATCGTGCGATCAAGATCAACGGTATCGTCTAGATCAGTGGGATCGTCTGGATCAATGGTATTGTCTAGATCAATGGTATCGTCTGTATCAATAATATCGTCTTGATCAATGGTATCGTCTTGATGCATGGTATCGTCAAGATCAACGGTATCGACAAGATCTATGATATCGTCTAGATCAATGGTATCGTCTGTATCAATAATATCGTCTTGATCAATGGTATCGTCTAGATGCATGGTATCGTCAAGACCAACGGTATCGTCTAGATCAGGGGGTCTCCAAACTTTTCAGCCCGAGGGCCGCATTAACTATCAAACAGACGTTCGGGGGCCCACTACACAATCGAAGTCAAAAAAAAAAAAAATTAAAAAAAATCAAAACATGTATGTTGTTTAAAATTATTTATTTAATAATATGTTATTGTTATAATTTAATAACACACTGATACACTACACAAGAATACCTGTATTAGTGGGAATGGTGAAATTGAATCCTGGGTGACAGAATATCATACTTTAGATTTGATATCCTTAAACGTTAATAGTGACCTGAGATTATCATCGGACAAGTTTTGTTCTCAACTTGTTCTTCACGTCTTTCATTCTTTAAAATGTTTTTCACACAGGTATGTTGTTCCAAAGTTTGAAAGGTACCTTGATGCAAACGTTTTGACATTAGGAAAGTCTTCCTTGGGCGAAAACTAATAAAAACCCATCAGTTCGTCTTTGAATTAGTCCCTGAGGAGGTCATTTGCTTGCAACTCAATGACACCCAACTTCAGTTCACCTAGGAAACTTGCCACATCTGCTTCAAATGGTTTTTGAAACAGTCTCACTTCTTCTGCCTTTGAATCCAAGTAAAAAAAAAAAAAAGCGGCTGAAACTGCAGCTGGGGGTCTTTGATGATCTCACATACAAATGACGTGGAGAAACTCCGCTGCTTCTACAGCCCTGAAGGCCGTCCACGGTTTAAAGTGCGTCAAGTTGTTGGCCTGTACTTGTTCCAAAAACAAGACGAGTTTGGATTTGAAGGCCTTTAGGTGGATGTATACATCAGAAGCCAGATTTTCCTCTTCGTGTAGTTTTTAAGGTTCAGAATATGTAAATGACTAGTTATGTCTGCAGCAAAGGCCAATTTTCATACCCACTCTTCCTGAGACAGTAATGGCTTTGACTTGCCTTTACTTTCCAGGAATTCACAGGAATTCACCCATTTCCTTTCTTAACTAAGTACTCTGCTCAAAACTTGTCCAACCAAGCCTTTCTTTATGCCACTCATGCTATTTCCTCCGCCAACAGTCAGGCAACTGAGGTTAGTCCAGTCCAAATGATAATCAGCCAATTTTTGTTCAACTCATTGAATATATCCTCTTCGGTAACAGTCCCGTACATGCTATGTAGGGAAGCCAGCGCTTGTGTTATGTTCATGTCTTCATCCGCACCTATAATGAACACAAGCAATTGAGAGGTGGAACAGCTGTCCAGTGACTCATCCATTGCAATTGAAAAGTGGCGAAAATCGCTTGCATTTTTTGCTATTCAAGTCACAATGTTTTCACCCATGTCTGCAACACGGTGGGCAATGGTATTAGCACCCAAAGCTACATTTTCAAATTGGTTTGACTTTTCTGAGCAAAGTTCCTCAGCCATCACCAACAAACATTCCTTCACTATTTCAACATCTGTAAACAGTTTACCACTTTTAGCTATAGGACGTAAACACACTGATAAGTAATTACGCGAAGTAAAGTATCACTAAATAAAATAGAGTGCAACATGTTTCGCAATCACACTCTGTCACCCACACCTCCTCATCGTAGCAGTCAACCCCAACTGGAAAACTGTGATCAAAATAATGAGTCTTGAACAAGCAACAACCCATTTAAAAACTCGACCATTTGATGGCGCTATATCATCTCATTGACTGGGATGGGGAGTAGAAGAACTAAGCAGCCAAGAAGGTTTGGCAATGCCGTGATCGGTTGAAATTTTAATTCGGTAGAAAATAACGTCCACGTAAGCGGCGGCTGATCTTGGCAGGATACACGTAAATTTCCGTAATTTTTTCCGTTAAAAAAAAAAAAAAGGTCTCCACGGGCCGGATGAGAGGGCCTCGCGGGCCGCATGCAGCCTACTGGCCGTATTTTTTGAGACCCCCTGCTCTAGACCAAGCAACCACCAGTATTTACAATCAGTCAATGAAGGTGCACCGCATCATTCAGCTCTACAGCGAATCTGTACATGAATGAGGCACAAACACGTGTTTAAATAAAAGAGTCATTTATAGACAATATATATAACTTCAGACCTTTCAGACATTACATCATTTGAATTTGGCAGGCTATAATACCCATCGTGCATATTCTTAGGTCTATCTGTTACATATAAACCTCACCGTCTCACTACCTCACTTATAACTGATAGATGAGTTCTTCACCAATTGCTTTTGACTTGTCCCCCCAAAAATAATGTTTTCATATTTTACCTCTTCCACTAAAGAGGGGTGGGCGGGAGGGGGCAAGGAGGCATGATAAAATCCTTTCATTGTTACAGACGTGGCCTGGGGGTTGGGAATTGGGAAGGGGGGGGGGTGGTGGTAGAAAATTTGTTGCCAAAACTGTGCTGAGTTGTAAGTTCCCTGTCCCTTTCTTGGTATACATTTATTGTTCTTTATTGCCGCTGTTCTGATGTTAGATCAAAGATCTTTTCTATTTTTAGTTGTGTGTGTGTGTGTGTGTGTGGGTGGGGGGGGGGAGATTCTAATCGTCTTTACTAAATACTTTAAGGAACCATTTTTTAAATGTATTTTCACTACTTAACTTATAACACGTACTCCCAATATAATTTTCTTCTGTGCCCCTTTTTGTGTCCCAGCGCCCCTTTTTGTGTACCAGCGCCCCTTTTTGTGTACCAGCGCCCCTTTTTGTGTACCAGCGCCCCTTTTTGTGTACCAGCGCCCCTTTTTGTGTACCAGCGCCCCTTTTTGTGTACCAGCGCCCCTTTTTGTGTACCAGCGCCCCTTTTTGTGTACCAGCGCCCCTTTTTGTGTACCAGCGCCCCTTTTTGTGTACCAGCGCCCCTTTTTGTGTACCAGCGCCCCTTTTTGTGTACCAGCGCCCCTTTTTGTGTACCAGCGCCCCTTTTTGTGTACCAGCGCCCCTTTTTGTGTACCAGCGCCCCTTTTTGTGTACCAGCGCCCCTTTTTGTGTACCAGCGCCCCTTTTTGTGTACCAGCGCCCCTTTTTGTGTACCAGCGCCCCTTTTTGTGTACCAGCGCCCCTTTTTGTGTACCAGCGCCCCTTTTTGTGTACCAGCGCCCCTTTTTGTGTACCAGCGCCCCTTTTTGTGTACCAGCGCCCCTTTTTGTGTACCAGCGCCCCTTTTTGTGTACCAGCGCCCCTTTTTGTGTACCAGCGCCCCTTTTTGTGTACCAGCGCCCCTTTTTGTGTACCAGCGCCCCTTTTTGTGTACCAGCGCCACTTTTTGTGTACCAGCGCCCCTTTTTGTGTACCAGCGCCCCTTTTTGTGTACCAGCGCCCCTTTTTGTGTACCAGCGCCCCTTTTTGTGTACCAGCGCCCTTGTGTGTGTCGTAGCGCACCCGTAAAAAGTCCCAGTGCCACCCAAACTCTCACCGCCCACATTGAAATATTCTTAATGCAAGGCTGCCGTGACTCAGATCAGTAGTCATTATTTATGACGCAACTGTTAACTGATCCCTATCTAAAAGTGATCCCTATCTAAAAGTGATCCCTATCTAAAAGTGATCCCTATCTAAAAGTGATCCCTATCTTAAAGTGATCCCTATCTCAAAGTGATCCCTATCTCAAAGTGATCCCTATCTAAAAGTGATCCCTATCTAAATTACTCGTTTCCCCCCCTGTCCCCAAGTCACACTCACCACGTAACTCCATCTTTATGAGATGTTTAAATTTGAGTAATTAACCGCCACCTGATGATGCGCAAACTTCCACCTATTGGTGCGCAAACTCCCATCTGATGGTGCACAAACTCGCATCTGATGGTGCACAAACTCCCATCTGATGGTGCACGAATTTCCATCTGATGGTGCGTAAATTCCCATCTGATGGTGAAGAAACTCCCATCTGATGTTGCACAAACTCCCATCTGATGGTGCACAAATTCCCATCTGATGGTGCACAAACTTCCATCTGATGGTGCACAAATTCCCATCTGGTGGTGCACAAATTTCCATCTGATGGTGCACAAACTCCCATCTGATGGTGCACAAACTCCCATCTGATGGTGCACAAACTCCCATCTGATGGTGCACAAACTCCCATCTGATGGTGCACGAATTTCCATCTGATGGTGCGTAAATTCCCATCTGATGGTGAAGAAACTCCCATCTGATGGTGCACAAATTCCCATCTGATGGTGCACAAATTCCCATCTGATGGTGCACAAATTCCCATCTGATGGTGCACAAACTCCCATCTGATGGTGCACGAATTTCCATCTGATGGTGCGTAAATTCCCATCTGATGGTGAAGAAACTCCCATCTGATGGTGCACAAATTCCCATCTGATGGTGCACAAACTTCCATCTGATGGTGCACAAATTCCCATCTGACGGTGCACAAACTTCCATCTGATGGTGCACAAATTCTCATCTGATGGAGCACAAATTCCCACCTAATGGTGCGCAAACTCCCATCTGATTGGTGCGCAAACTTCCATCTGATGGTGCACAAACTCCCATCTGATGGTGTGCAAACTTCCACCTAATGATGCGCAAACTCCCATCTGATGGTGCACAAACTCCCATCTGATGGTGCACAAACTCCCATCTGATGGTGCACAAACCTCCATCTGATGGTGCACAAATTCCCATCTGATGGTGCACAAATTCCCATCTGATGGTGCACAAATTCCCATCTGATGGTGCACAAATTCCCATCTGATGGTGCACAAACTTCCATCTGATGGTGCACAAACTCCCATCTGATGGTGCAATAAACTGGCATCTGATGGTGCATAAACTCCCATCTGATGGTGCACAAACTCCCATCTGATGGTGCACGAATTTCCATCTGATGGTGCGTAAATTCCCATCTGATGGTGAAGAAACTCCCATCTGATGTTGCACAAACTCCCATCTGATGGTGCACAAATTCCCATCTGATGGTGCACAAACTTCCATCTGATGGTGCACAAATTCCCATCTGGTGGTGCACAAATTTCCATCTGATGGTGCACAAACTCCCATCTGATGGTGCACAAACTCCCATCTGATGGTGCACAAACTCCCATCTGATGGTGCACAAACTCCCATCTGATGGTGCACGAATTTCCATCTGATGGTGCACAATCTCCCATCTGATGCTGCACAAACTCCTATCTGGTGGTGCGCATACTCTCATTGGGAATGCACAATTTTTCATGGGGGGGGGGGCACAAAAATCTCATTTGAGACTGCAGTTTTGCTTATTATGGTGTACACACTCTCATAGAGGTGCATAAAAATGTAATTTTGAATGCACAATTTATCATCGGGGTTCATCAATTCTCATAGGGGGAGCACAAACTCTCATTGGGAATGTACAATTTCTCATTGGGGACACAAAATCTCATTGATGCACAAAATATCAAAGGGAATGAACAATAATTTCTCTTTGGGAATGCACAAATTCTCATGGGGGGGGGGGGGGTGAAAACTCTCGTTTTCAATGCACACATTCTCATTATGGTTGCCCACACTCCCATCAGTGGTTGCCCACACTCCCAGCAGTGGTTCCCAAACTCCCATCAGGGGTACCCAATCTCCAGTCCTGACTACACAATGACTAGTTTTAGATTACGTGCCTCCATTAAGTTAGGGAGAAAAATGGCGCCTCAATTATTGTTGACTGCTGCCAGGGAAGGGGAGTAATCGGTAAATCTGATGACCTGGGACGTAATTACGTCCCTTACTTGGCAGTAGGTGCTCCTAGCCCGTGGCTTATCATGAAATCATCTTTAGACTTAAGGGGAGATCACACAAATCGGCGCTCGGGAAATGTCAAGGACGCCAGCTTCCAAAAGGTCACGTTTTCAATACAAACTCATTTTGTATTCATTAAGAAAGTATGTGTACGGCCTGGCGGATGGCTAGGGCTGTGATAAGATGGTATCCTAATGAAACTTTCAGGGGGCTGTGATAAGATGATGTCCTAATGAAACTTTCAGGGGGCTGTGATAGATGATGTCCTAATGAAACTTTCAGGGGGCTGTGATAGATGATGTCCTAATGAAACTTTCAGGGGGCTGTGATAGATGATGTCCTAATGAAACTTTCAGGGGGCTGTGATAGATGTCCTAATGAAACTTTCAGTAACAAAGCTGGAGACGACGGTTTATCTGAATTTCAATAAAAGATCACGTGTCAGATGTTCATTTCAATATGTAAATTTTGCATTCATGGCAATCTAAATTAAAAATAATGGCAGTGTGTATAAGGTTAAATTACACAAACATAAATGTGTCTGTCAAATGTTAAATTACTCAAACATATAAGTGTTTCTGGAAAATGTTAATTTACAAAATATTAAGTGTTTCTGTCCACTGTTAAATTACACAAACATATAATTGTGTCTGTCCAATGTTAAATTACATAATTATAAGTGTCTGTCCAGTGTTAAATTACACAAACATGCAATTGTGTCTTTTCAATGTTAAATTACACAAATGTAGGTGTGTCTGTCCAATGTAAAATTACACTAATATATAAGTGCCTCTGTCGAATGTTAAATTAAACAAACATAAGTGTGTCTGTCCAATGTTAAAGTACTCAAACATATAAGTGGGTCTTTCAAATGTTAAATTAAACAAACATGTAAGAATGTCGGTCTAAGTTAGCAGTTCTGACTTCTTCATATTTTCTGGACAACGTGTGTCTAGTTAGCATTTCTCTCTTCATATCTCCTAGGCATGTGTGTCTTGTTAACAGTTCTCTCTTAATATCTCCTAGGCATGTATGTCTAGTTAGCAGTTCTCTCTTCATATCTCCTAGGCATTTGTGTCTAGTTAACATTTCTCTCTTCATATCTCCTAGGCATGTATGTGTAGTTAGCAGTTCTCTCTTCATATCTCCTAGACATGTGTGTCTAGTTAACAGTTCTCTCTTCATATCTCCTAGACATGTGTGTCTAGTTAACAGTTCTCTCTTCATATCTCCTAGACATGTGTGTCTAGTTAACAGTTCTCTCTTCATATCTCCTAGACATGTGTGTCTAGTTAACAGTTCTCTCTTCATTTCTCCTAGGCATGTGTGTCTAGTTAACAGTTCTCTCTTCATATCTCTTAGGCATGTGTGTGAAGTTATCAGTGCTCTCTTTATATCTCCTAGACATGTGTGTCTAGTTAACAGTTCTCTCTTCATATCTCTTAGGCATGTGTGTGAAGTTATCAGTGCTCTCTTCATATCTCCTAGACATGTGTGCCTAGTTAACAGTTCTGACAAACGGAAGAAGAAATCTGCACTACATCAGGACTTCTTTCTTTGAGTTTTGTCCTCATTGAAAGAGTCCCCCAGGCGTCCGGCATTAAAGCTCTGCTTTTATTGATTAGTGGAAGATTCGAGCTTCGAGCATCTCGCTGGATCGATACCGAAGATTATCGGACATAGTATAGGATGTAGTCGATGCTGAATAGCCGTATGATTACGAATGTCACTCCGACAAGCAGCGATTACCTGCACTTTGATCACACAGAGCAGTACTAGGCATGGGCAGAAAAGGGGTGGGAGTGTGGGCTGAGAAGAACCATTTAAGTATCTTATTTATTGTAATTATGGAAGACAGCTTCATTGCAGCCATGACTGATGGCTGGCTATTTGAGCAATGACTGACTGATGGCTGGCTATTTTAGAAATGACTGACTGATGGCTGGCTATTTGAGCAATGGCTGCCTGATGGATGGCTATTTTAGAAATGACTGACTGATGGCTTACTGTTTGAGCAACGGCTGCCTGATGGGTCGCTATTTGAGCAAAGACTGATGTTAACAAATTCTTCAGACCAGTCTATACCTCCATATAAACCCATCATGCTCGACTATGCCTCCATATTAACCCATCATGCCCGAATATGCCTCCATATTAACCCATCATGCCCGACCTTGCCTCCACATTAACCCATCATGCCCGACCTTGCCTCCATATTAACCCATCATGCCCGACCTTGCCTCCATATTAACCCATCATGCCCGACCTTGCCTCCATATTAACCCATCATGCCCGACCTTGCCTCCATATTAACCCATCATGCCCGACTATGCCTCCATATTAACCCATCATGCCCGACTATGCCTCCATATTAACCCATCATTCCCAACAATGCCACCACATCTTCGCCTCACTTTCTCCGAATCGCTGCCAATTTTGAAAAGCAAATTTTATTTCTTCTGACCCGGTGGCAATCGTCTCTACCCGTGGGTGGTGGGGCTTGAGTGGGGGTGGTTAATTCACAACAGGGTGCTGAAATGTAGGGAGATGGGGGTGTAAGTAACAAAAGGGATCCTGAAAAAAAACGGGGTGGGGTCGTAACCATACTACTAGAAGGATAATGGTTTAGGTAAATGGCCCCGAATTATGTCTCGCCAGCCACTCTCTACCAATGTCTACCACTGTCTTACACTGTCTACTGCTGCCTACTGCTGTCTACTACTGTCTACCAATTTCTATCATTGTCTAACACTGTCTACTGCTGTCTTACACTGTCTACCAGTGTCTACAACTGCCTACCAGTCTCTGCCACTCTCTACCACGCTATCCTGTTGACATGAAATAGTAGGATTTCCAGGCAGACCTGACTCCAGATTCCTTTTGGCTGCGGACAAAACTTTGTTTATTGGATGGCATACAGCGTTTGAGTGACTCTAAATATTAATGCTGCATCTTCATTACGTCCGTCACAAAGACGGGCCGCACTTTTAGCATTATAATAGTCTTCAATTACAGGGATCCCACAGGGGACTGCATCTAGCAGGAGAATAGTGCATGCTATTCAACGCATTTGTTCTGTCACGTGACACGTGATATGGATGGAGTTAAGGGGAGGGGAAGTGACTCTCCCCCCTCCCCCCCCCATCTCCTGGCCATTACATACTTTTAAAATCCAGGCTTTGTCCATCAGCTTTTTCTCCCTTCCCAGAATCACGTTATAAACTAGAAGGTTTCTATGTACATGACTTACAAGGTTTCTATCTACATAACATACAAGGTTCAATCAACATAACATACGAGATTTCTATCTACATAGCATACAAGGGTTTTATCTACATAACATACAAGGGTTATATTTACATAACATACAAGGGTTATATCTACATAACATACAAGGGTTATATCGACGTAACATACAAGGGTTCTATCTACATAACATACACGTTTTACCTAACCCTCTACCTTACATCTCAGACTCATCTTGCCCCACCACACATAACACTCTACCTTAACCTTCACATTCATCTTGCCCCACCACACATAACACTCTACCTTAACCTTCACATTCATCTTGCCCCACCACACATAACACTCTACCTTAACCTTCACATTCATCTTGCCCCACCACACATAACACTCTACCTTAACCTTCACATTCATCTTGCCCCACCACACATAACACTCTACCTTAACCTTCACATTCATCTTGCCCCACCACACATAACACTCTACCTTAACCTTCACATTCATCTTGCCCCACCACACATAACACTCTACCTTAACCTTCACATTCATCTTGCCCCACCACACATAACACTCTACCTTAACCTTCACATTCATCTTGCCCCACCACACATAACACTCTACCTTAATCTTCACATTCATCTTGCCCCACCACACATAACACTCTACCTTAACCTTCACACTCATCTTGCCCCACCACACATAACACTCTACCTTAACCTTCACATTCATCTTGCCCCACCACACATAACACTCTACCTTAACCTTCACATTCATCTTGCCCCACCACACATAACACTCTACCTTAACCTTCA
>CAXITT010000054.1:577237-594879 GCA_964033795.1 Lymnaea stagnalis | reverse complement strand
GGGGGTATGACAAAGAAGAACAACTCACTTCAAGTTATGATGAAGTCCAAATAAGACTGCTGGCATTGACAGACTTGGGGGGGGGGGTATGACAAAGGTATCAGACTTGGGGGGTATGACAAAGGTATCAGACTTGGGGGGTATGACAAAGGTATCAGACCTGGGGGTATGACAAAGAAGAACAACTCACTTCAAGTTATGATGAAGTCCAAATAAGACTGCTGGCATTGACAGACTTGGGGGGGGGGGGTATAACAAAGGTATCAGACTGGGGGGGGTATGACAAAGGTATCATACTTGGGGGGTATGACAAAGAACAACAACTCATTTCAAGTTATGATGAAGTCCAAATAAGACTGCTGGCATTGACAAAGGAAAGTTCATCAGTTGCCATGACGACGAGATTATGTCTTTCAATTCCCCGGCGGCTCACCATCACCCACCACACAGTCTGAAAGTTAACAGCACCTACTCGCTAGGTTTTCTCCCAATTGATCATCTTTGACACCGGCACTAAGAATCAACGCTAAAACCCTCATTGAAAGATCATCTTTGATATCCACACTAAAATATCATCTTTGCATAGGTTGTCTGAAGCAAATTGTGGTGAAATTAAATATTTTATTCCATATGGGTGGATAACTCTCGTACAGGTTATTGCCAACTCGTGTCTGGGGGGTTTGAATTATAGATTTAGTTCAACCACTTATGAACATGTGTTCATTCATATTCACTTCTTCTTCTTCTATACTTTGTGGGTCCACGTTCAGTGAATCTATTAATCAGTCTGGCTCCTATGATATGTAAGTCTACACACAATTTTTTTTAATGAAACGATTATATTCATTTGCATTAACTTTACAACACTTGTAAGAAATCACATTGTTTTAAACTATGAAAATCAGTTGCTGATAGGAATCGCTTAGATCAACCTTTGCATATACAATTTAGATCTAGAATCTTCTGATGACGCTGGATGTTGGTCTCCCGTAATAACCTAACAGGACATCATCATTTCTGGTGAATCCACTGACGAGAGACGAAAAGACGGCAGAAATATTCCTATTGAGTTTTGGTCGTATTACTTTGTTGTAAGACAAACACATGCTAACCGTTTACAACATAGCTTAACCATATTTAACAACTGATCTTCTAGATCAGCGATTCTCAACCTGTGGGTCCGCACTCCTTTTGGGGTCGCCTAAGACCATCGGAAAACAAATATACACTACAGTTATGAAGTAGCAACGAAAATAATTTGTGTGATTGAGAGTCGCCACAACATGAGGTACTGTATTAAAGGGTCGCAGCATTAGGAAGGTTGTGAACCACTGTTCTAGATCGATCTATCAATACACGAGGTCACTTCAATGGTCAGTGTTGGAAGGGGGCCTCCTCAACTCGCCTTGGAACGTTCTCAGTGTGGGGACGGATGTGGACTTCCCATTGTTGTCTTGTGGAATAGACTTGTGGGATGGACTTGTGGGATGGACTTCCCATTGGTATGTGGTGACATGGACTTGCCATTGGTATGTGGTGGCATTGACTTCCCAATTAGTATGTGGTGGCATGGACTTTCCATTGGTATGTTGTGGCATGGACTTCCCATCTGTATGTTGTGGGCGTCCTAGACACTGGTAGTCCTATGTGAGTCAGGCTCACAGTGTGGTAGGCGGGTGTGTAGCTCTGGGCGAAGTCATCGGAATCATTCATGGGGCAGCAACCTAAAACCTACCACCAGGCCATAGGACAACCAGGCCATATGACAACCAGTCCATTGTGAAATGATATTAGAAAAAGGAAGGGAGCAAACTTTCCTACTAGTCATAAGCTGACATGTCCTTGACCTACAACAACGAATTCAGATTGAGGCATTGAAGGGGACATAAGCTGGTAAATTAAGACGCAGCGTTCCATAACATCGTTGTCCTTGCCAGTGTGTGGCTAGCGCCTACGTTGGGCAAAGGATTTTCGAAATCAAAATAAGGCAAAGAAATTGCACTACAATAATACATACATTAATATTGTCTATGCCGTCGTCTTAATGACGAGTTTCGTGGGATAAAATAATCTATTCCAGCATTCTTAAGATGAAATCAGGTTCTAAGATAACACAATCTCAAAATGGCCAACACGTGTTCTACTTGGAGACATAGCATGGCCAACTCAGGGTTATGGCGAACATAGAGTTAATGGCGAACATAGAGTTAATGGCGAACATAGAGTTAATGGCGAACATATGTTAATGGCGAACATAGAGTTAATGGCGAACATAGAGTTAATGGCAAAACACAATGATCGTACTGATCAATTGATACAAGACTGATCAGAGATCCACGTGATTAAGACTAAATAACTTAAATATATAGTATTAAAATGTATCAAAGTAAAACAATCTGAAATCCATGTCGACAACTCACTGGGTAAATCTCTGCCGACATTTCATCTCGTCACACGAGTGGATACACACGCTAGTACGAGGTGTTCAGGAGGCGTGTTAGAGATTAGAAATACGTTAATTTCGTTGTAACACAGCGTAGAGCTCAGGGGGGGGGGTGTATCATTGGCTTGCGTCATACGTGACGTAGGATCATGGCTGAGGAAATCACTTGCGCATGCGTGGTAAAAGATCTGTCAATTCAACCATGTGGGGGGGGGGGGGGTACTGTGACCCCCCCCCCCCCCCTTGGGGGGTCCCACACCCCCACTTCCCCACGCCTCCACTGTCCCACGGCTCCACTTTCCCACAACTCCATTTTCCCACAACTCCACTTTCCCACACCTCCACTTTCCCACGACTCGACTTTCCCACACCTCCATTTTCCCACGACTCCACTTTCCCACAACTCCATTTTCCCACACCTCCACTTTCCCACAACTCCACTTTCCCACAACTCCACTTTCCCACGACTCCACTTTCCCACAAATCCACTTTCCCTCAAATCCACTTTCCCATGACTCCCTTTTCCCACGCCTCCATTTTCCCACGACTCCACTTTCCCACAACTCCATTTTCCCACACCTCCACTTTCCGACAACTCCACTTTCCCACAACTCCACTTTCCCACGACTCCACTTTCCCACAAATCCACTTTCCCTCAAATCCACTTTCCCATGACTCCCTTTTCCCACACCTCCACTTTCCCACAACTTCACTTTCCCACACCGTTAATATCCGTTACATCTGCGCCATTCAGACATTAAGTTAAAGGTCACCATGACAGTGAAAGCACACTGCTGATTTGTTTGTGTGAAGACTTCCACCATGGTCACAGCTCATCACCAACTACGATTCGTTCCATCCCCAGGAACACAAACTTGAACAGACAACAAAGAAGTCATGAATTTCTCATTCAATTATTATTCGACATCATAAAATATTTCATGCCGGATAACCAATTTCTTCCACTTAGAGCTCAACAATTTCGGAGCAAAAATCGATCGTGCGCCATGGAAACCCTCAGTTGGCTGAAGGAAGTGGTCATCAAGGCCATTGTCTCGCGGACTGCAAGTTTCGGCGGAGCAGACGAACAAGAGAAATCTTGGCTTTAAGAGGAGTTTCATTACATAAAAACTTAGCAATCATAAAAATAACTGAATCTTGAATGTGGCACAATCTTGAATGTGACATATTCTTAAATGTGGCACAATCTTGAATGTGACATATTCTTAAATGTGGCACAATCTTGAATGTGACATATTCTTAAATGTGGCACAATCTTGAATGTGACATATTCTTAAATGTGGCACAATCTTGAATGTGACATATTCTTAAATGTGGCACAATCTTGAATGTGACATATTCTTAAATGTGGCACAATCTTGAATGTGACATATTCTTAAATGTGGCACAATCTTGAATGTGACATATTCTTAAATGTGGCACAATCTTGAATGTGACATATTCTTAAACGTGACACAATCTTGAATATGGAACGATCTTACATGTGACACAATCTTACATGCGACACAATCTTACATGTGACACTATGTTAAATCTTACATGTGACAAATTTCTTAAATATGGAACAATTTTACACGAGACAATGGTATATGTGACACAATATTACATATGACATAATTTTACATGTGACACAATGTTAAATATGGAACAATCTTACATGTGACACTATCTTACAAGTGACGCAATCTTACATGTAACACAATCTTATTCATGAAAAAGATTAAAATGAAACACCAAGTTAACAACTGTTCTACATTTCTCTCATCTTGCAAACAATGAAATTGTACTGTCATTCATTCTAAAAAATTTCTAATCATAAGATTTTAAAATGTACTTAGCCTTTGAAGTTTATTAGCTGTTTGATGTTCCTTGACTGTTTTATGTTCCTTGGTTCCTTGGTGTTCATCTGCTGTTTGGTGTTCATCTGCTGTTTGGTGTTCATCGGCTGTTTGGTGTTCATCGGCTGTTTGGTGTTCATTAGCTGTTTCATGTTTCTTGGCTGTTTCATGTTTCTTGGCTGTTTAGTGTTCATTCGCTGTTTCATGTTTCTTGGCTGTTTATCGGCTGTTTGATGATCATTGGCTTTCGGTTCCTTTCGTATTATTGAGTCTATTTCTAAATATTATTGATACGTCTATTTCCACGGGTGGATCAGCTATTCCCCTCGTTTGACCTATGAGGCTATTCCAACAGTTTTGTGGATGCTTCTTTTCCCCCTCAATGACTTTATGTTTTCTACCCGCCCACCCTCCCCTTTATTCGACACACAACAACTCTTGATTATGCATATGTTCACATAGAGCACCAGGGTGAATTATTATGGTAATATTCATAAACCTACTGTTACAACATGAGTTCATTCATAAGTACAACCCCCAACCCTACCCCCACCCCACCACATTTTTTCCTCTCATGACCTGAATGGATGGACTCAAACGTACACATCTCCTCAGACGTACACATCTCCTCAGACGTACACATCTCCTCAGATGTACACATCTCCTCAGACGTACACATCTCCTCAGATGTACACATCTCCTCAGACGTACACATCTCCTCAGACGTACACATCTCCTCAGACGTACACATCTTCTCAGACGTACACATCTTCTCAGACGTACACATCTCCTCAGACGTACACATCTCCTCAGACGTACACATCTCCTCAGACGTACACATCTCCAACAGACGTACACATCTCCTCATCTCTATTTGTACACAGCATCTTGTCCCTAATACCGCTGGTCTGGACAAACTGTTAAGTCCTCCGTAACAAACGGAAGTGACGTGGTCCGCAACTGCTCATGTGCCCTTAAAGTTCTACCTCCCTCCCCATTGGTCAGACGGTCTCGTGTTCTATTTTTGGCACATCGACTCCCCACAGGATCCTTTCCCCTGTTTATTTTTCATTTTACGATCTTGAAGCGCATTTCTTAGGTTTAGAGCTGGCACTTAGAGAACACACATTGAAGGATGTCAGTGTCTGTTGTTTATGTCTTTATGCCCAGTGTTTGTTGTCTATGTCTTGATGCTCAGTGTTTGTTGTCTATGTCTTGATGCCCAGTGTTTGTTGTCTATGTCTTGATGCCCAGTGTTTGTTGTCTATCTCTTGATGCCCAGTGTTTGTTGTCTATGTCTTGATGCCCAGTGTTTGTTGTCTATGTCTTGATGCCCAATGTTTGTTGTCTATGTCTTGATGCCCAGTGTTTGTGGTCTATCTCTTGATGCCCAGTGTTTGTTGTCTATGTCTTGATGCCCAGTGTTTGTTGTCTATGTCTTGATGCCCAGTGTTTGTTGTCTATGTCTTGATGCCCAGTGTTTGTTGTCTATGTCTTGATGCCCAGTGTTTGTTGTCTATGTCTTGATGCCCAGTGTTTGTTGTCTATGTCTTGATGCCCAGTGTTTGTTGTCTATGTCTTGATGCCCAGTGTTTGTTGTCTATGTCTTGATGCCCAGTGTTTGTTGTCTATGTCTTGATGCCCAGTGTTTGTTGTCTATGTCTTGATGCCCAGTGTTTGTTGTCTATGTCTTGATGCCCAGTGTTTGTTGTCTATGTCTTGATGCTCAGTGTTTGTTGTCTGTGTCTTGATGCCCAGTGTTTGTTGTCTACGTCTTGATACCCAGTGTTTGTTGTCTATGTCTTGATGCCCAGTGTTTGTTGTCTATGTCTTGATGCCCAGTGTTTGTTGTCTATTTCTTGATGCCTAGTGTTTGTTGTCTATGTCTTGATGCCCCGTGTTTGTTGTCTATGTCTTGATGTCAGGGTTTTTACTGTCTATTTCATCGGTGTTACATGCCTGAAATGATGCCATAAAGATATCATAAGTTATTCTATAGAGCAGGCCTGCACAACTCAAAATGAAAGGCGGGCCGTAATACCTTTCGTCAAATTTGTGCGGGCCGAAAGAAAACAGGCCTGGGGGGAAAGCTATTAAGAGGATAATAATAAAAATTAATATTTTGTTACTTCCCGGGTCGCAAAGTGGGTACCGGTGGGTCACAAAGTGGGTGCCTGTGGGTCGCAAAGTGGGTGCTGGTGGATCGCATTGGGCCCACGGGCTGTATGTTGTGCAGGCATTCTATAGAGTTGTCCTCCCACGGGCTGTATGTTGTGCAGGCATTCTATAGAGTTGTCCTCCCACGGGCTGTATGTTGTGCAGGCATTCTATAGAGTTGTCCTCCCACGGGCTGTATGTTGTGCAGGCATTCTATAGAGTTGTCCTCCCACGGGCTGTATGTTGTGCAGGCATTCTATAGAGTTGTCCTCCCACGGGCTGTATGTTGTGCAGGCATTCTATAGAGTTGTCCTCCCACGGGCTGTATGTTGTACAGGCATTCTATAGAGTTGTCCTCCCACGGGCTGTATGTTGTACAGGCATTCTATAGAGTTGTCCTTATTTATTGTTTGATGGATGCATAAAAATCAATCTATCGCACCCTGTCACGTGAGTAAACATGGCAAAGTTATACACACGTTCTTCTAATCAAGGTGTAGTCTGACTACTAATCCAGGTGTAGTCTGACTACTAATCCAGGTGTAGTCTGACTACTAATCCAGGTGTAGTCTGACTACTAATCCAGGTGTAGTCTGACTACTAATCCAGGTGTAGTCTGACTACTAATCCAGGTGTAGTCTGACTACTAATCCAAGTGTAGTCGGACTACTAATCCAGGTGTAGTCGGGATACTAATCCAGGTGTAGTCTGACTACTAATCCAGGTGTAGTCGGACTACTAATCCAGGTGTAGTCTGACTACTAATCCAAGTGTAGTCGGACTACTAATCCAGGTGTAGTCAAATGACAGATACTCTTACAGTATGCCATAATCAAATGCCAAATACATTTACCGTATGCCATAGTCAAATAACAGATACCGTTACAGTATGGCATAACCAAATGTCAAATACAATTACATTACAATATGACATAATCAAATGCCAGATATTGTTAAATTTTCCTATGTCATGTTGAAATGTAAAACTCTGGTCTATGATGTCCAGCTGTCATGCGTGTGATGTCCAGCTGTCATGCGTGTGACGTCGTCTCCTTGGATCACAAGGCGTGTAATTAACATTAACAGATTGGACCTGCCAGGGATGCAGCAAGCTAATGGGACGGACATCAAACATCCAAGTTTGAGAGGGCTATTGACAGGGGCATACAACATCCAAGTTTGAGAGGGCTATTGACACGGACATCAAACATCCAAATTTGAGAGGGCTATTGACACGGACATCAAACATCCAAGTTTGAGAGGGCTATTGACACGGACATACAACATCCAAGTTTGAGAGGGCTATTGACACGGACATAAAACATCCAAGTTTGAGAAGGCTATTGACACGGACATCAAACATCCAAGTTTGAGAGGGCTATTGACATGGACATCAAACATCCAAGTTTGAGAGGGCTATTGACACGGACATACAACATCCAAGTCTGAGAGGGCTATTGACACGGACATAAAACATCCAAGTTTGAGAAGGCTATTGACACGCACATACAACATCCAAGTTTGAGAAGGCTATTGACGCGCACATACAACATCCAAGTTTGAGAGGGCTATTGACACGGCCATACCACATCCAAGTTTGAGAGGGCTATTGACACGCACATACAACATCTAAGTTTGAGAAGGCTATTGACACGCACATACAACATCCACGTTTGAGAGGGCTATTGACACGCACATACAACATCCCAGTTTGAGAAAACTATTGAGACGGACATTAAACATCAAAAGTTTAAGAAGGCTACTGAGACGGACAAATGGTGGAAAAAAACACAAAGAGATGAATTAACTGACATGCCAAAATGGCGCCCATCAATATTTTTTTAAATTAAATCTAATTGTCCCCGTGTGCTTGAAATCTAAAAAAAACAAACAGCGAGCATAAAATATAATCACTATCGTCACGTCACTTCCTGTTATGATCACGAGTGGAAGATATAATCACTGTCACGTCACTTCCTGTTGTGATCACGTGTGTAAGATATAATCAATGTCACGTCACTTCCTGAGGTGATCACGTGTGGAAGGAATGAAGTGGAATGGTCATTACAACATTAACAAGTAGCTACTTTCCTAACACATACCCAACATTTTACTTCTGGCTCTACCACCTCAACAACACCCAACAACACCCAGCAACACCCAGCAACACCCTAACAACACCCCAACAACAACAACACAACAACAACAATACAACGCCACCAAAGCAACACCAAAACAAAACCACCACAACACCACCACAACACCACCACAACACCACACCACCACCACAATACCACCACAACACCCCAACAACATCAAAACACCACCACAACAAAACCACAACAACACCACAACAACACCAAAACACCACCACAACACCACAACAACACCACCACAACACACCACAACACCCCCACAATGTGACAACACCACCACCACAACACCACCACCCCAACAACACCCCAACAATGTGCTGGCGTCATCACATCATCCCGGTGGTTGAGTGCTAAGCTGTTGTACCTAGACGTCCACCAAATATGACACCAACGTGTCATTAACTGCACTTCTGTTTGCCTCGCACAAAATCCTCTCCGAGAAGTGTTTGAGTGCCTAAATCCCCGTGCTCCTCGCCCGGCTAATGACGTCTTTCACAGCTCTCATGACACCTTATCCAGCCCCCAGTTTTCTATTATTACGTCTTGTTTCCAGCCTAATGCGTTTAATTCAATTTTTTTTGTCCAGATTTAGCAACCGGCGAAAACACCTCGGGCTGTTGGAGTGTCTGTAACACGGTCTTAATGTTTGTGTCCTCTGCTGTTGGTCCTCTCTCCCGTCCGTCCACTCGGGTTCATTCACGGATAATGTTACACACATATGATAGGACTTTGGTACAAGCCATGGGTAGGACATTTTACACACATGATAGGACTTTGGTACAAGCCATGGGTAGGACATTTTACACATATGATAGGACTTTGGTACAAGCCATGGGTAGGACATTTACACACATGATAGGACTTTGGTACAAGCCCTGGGTAGGACATTTTACACATGATATGACTTTGGTACAAGCCATGGGTAGGACATTTTACACACATGATAGGACTTTGGTACAAGCCATGGGTAGGACATTTTACACACATGATCGGACTTTGGTACAGGTCATGGGTAGGACATTTAAAAACAGATAGGACTGACTATGTTGAAGACATTATTTGATGGCAGGCTATGTTTAAGACATTTTAATTTGTTGTACTCTCGTTCTAAGTCTCGTATCGTTCGAGATGCTAAAAATATCCTCCCCATTACCGAGACGTTACTAAAATAAACACAGAGTTACAATAAATTACAGTCCCAAATAAATCATTAAGATTCGCGAAGTCCTACATTTGGCAAAAGGCACTTTTTATATAATGACTCCTGGATGTTGCATTTTGTTGCTGTTAAGTTATAGTTGTAGGCATACACGCCTGACATTGTTAAGTTATAGTTGTAGGCATACACGGCTGACATTGTTAAGTTATAGTTGTAGGCATACACGCCTGATATTGTTAAGTTATAGTTGTAGGCATACACGCCTGATATTGTTAAGTTATAGTTGTAGGCCCACACGCCTGATATTGTTAAGTTATAGTGGTAGGCCAACACGCCTGACATTGTTAAGTTATAGTTGTAGGCATACACGCCTGATATTGTTAAGTTATAGTTGTAGGCCCACACGCCTGACATTGTTAAGTTATATTTGTAGGATAACACGCCTGATATTGTTAAGTTATAGTTGTAGGCCCACACGCCTGACATTGTTAAGTTATAGTTGTAGGCATACACGCCTGATATTGTTAAGTTATAGTTGTAGGCCCACACGCCTGATATTGTTAAGTTATAGTGGTAGGCCAACACGCCTGACATTGTTAAGTTATAGTTGTAGGCATACACGCCTGATATTGTTAAGTTATAGTTGTAGGCCCACACGCCTGACATTGTTAAGTTATATTTGTAGGATAACACGCCTGATATTGTTAAGTTATAGTTGTAGGCCCACACGCCTGACATTGTTAAGTTATAGTTGTAGGCATACACGCCTGATATTGTTAAGTTATAGTTGTAGGCCCACACGCCTGACATTGTTAAGTTATAGTTGTAGGCATACACGCCTGACATTGTTAAGTTATAGTTGTAGGCCCACACGCCTGACATTGTTAAGTTATAGTTGTAGGCATACACGCCTGACATTGTTAAGTTGTAGTTGTAGGCCTACACGCCTGACATTGTTAAGTTATAGTTGTAGGCATACACGCCTGACATTGTTAAGTTATAGTTGTCGGCATACGCGCCTGATATTGTTAAGTTATAGTTGTAGACCCACACGCCTGACATTGTTAAGTTATAAATGTAGGCATACACGCCTGACATTGTTTGTTATGTAGGCGTGTACAAGTAGTTGTGTACCGCAAGAACTGATATTGTACTAGTAGTTGTAAACGTAACGAACGGAATCTGTAGAAGTATTTGTGTACAAAAGAAACTGAGTTTGTACAATAATTGTGTATATTAAGAATTTAGTTTGTACATTTAGATCTGTACACAAGAATCATAGTTTGTACAAGCAGTTGTGTACACAAGGGACATAGTTTGTACACGCAGTTGTGTACATAAGGAACATAGTTTGTACAAGCAGGTGTGTTCATAAAGAGAATGGTTTGTACAAACAGTTGTGTACATAAGGAACATAGTTTTTACAAGCAGTTGTTTATGTAAAGAACTGAGTTTGTACAAGAAGTTGTGTACATAGGGAACATTGTTTGTACAAGTAGTTGTGTACATAAAGAGCCAACTGTCCAGAGATCAATACTTTCTTTGAACATTGGACCAGACGAGTTGAAGGATTTAGTGAGTTGTCAAGTGGCTAGAGAGGTGGGTGGTGGTAAGGAGAAGGAGAGATAGAGAGCAGGGCAGTGTTAGAGTAAGAGGGACGGAGTGAATGGAAGATAGAGAGAAGGGAGAGAGAACAGGGCAGAGATAGTGAGAGAGAAGACAGGAGAGAAGGAGGGAATGAATCGAAGAGATAGAGAGAGGAGAGATAGAATGGCAGAGTTAGAGAGAGAGAGAAGACAGAGAGGGAGGGAGTGAATGGAAGAGATAGAGAGCAGGGCAGAGTTAGAGTAAGGGGAAGGGAGTGACTGGAAGATATAGAGAGAGGAGAGAGAGAAGGCCAGAGTTAGAGAGTGTGAGAGAGGATTAAAGAGAGGGAGAAAGAGTGAATGGAAGAATGTTGAACCATTAATATTTAAAAAAGCAACAGATATTCGGTTACCAGAAATTTGATCGAAAGAAATTTCGTCGACGGTAAATTGATCGACGGTTATTTGATCCAACGGAAATTTGGTCGAAAGTTGTTGTTTTTTTCCAGTTTTTACGTTAAAATTTTGCTTCAAATTTCTTTTTGAAGGCACCATACTATAGAGTCAAGCGAAACAATGCGTTCAAAAACAAGTTTGAAGCAAAATTTTAACGTAAAAACTGAGAAAAAAAATGGATTTGACCGAATTTCCGTTCGATTAGATTACCGTCGATCAATTTACCGTCGACAAAATTTCTTTCGATCAAATTTCCGAATACGAATATTTCCATTATTATTTTTTATTTCTTTTTTTTATTACATTAAGGAAACTAAGGCTTTTAAATTCAATCACTTCTTGAAATTTCATCATAATCATGCTCACAAACATTGTTATTGATGAAATAACACGCATGTGCATGTACCACTGGTTGGTATAATTCTAATGTAGTAGGTCTACTGCAGACCTGTTGACTTTTATGATTTTGGATACCAATTTAGATATCTTTTGCGATTCTCGGTCAAGACCCACCAGAACCACAGTTTTAAGAGACCCGGTTTAAAAATAGTTTTCCCTCATCAATGTAGGTGAGGGAGGTTGGTCGCCGAACGAAATAATTACGTCATCGGCATGGAAATGCTAGTCTAATGTGTTGGTACAAGGCTAAATATTAATACATCGAGATCTTGCCAGCAAGTTATGAAAACAAAAAGCATTAGGGTTACAATTACTGAGAAATATTTTGGTGATATTTTATAGCCTTAATATTCAGGTGACTATGGACTCAATTAGAGCCAAAATAATTATTTGAGGTATGCGTCTAGGTAGCGTTCTAATTATATTATAAAAGCAAAGGGCACTCAAGGGTATTTTGAATGTATTTTGCCCCCAACCCCCGTCAAAATTTTCTCTTACCAAACAATTTTAAAATATTTTTTAAGAAATTTAAATTACTTTAAATTTAAATGGTAAAAGCCAAAGTATTCAATACATTTATATTTATTAATATTCAGGGTGATCTCATTTTTTCATAAAAAGAGTGTAAATTTTGATACTTTCCCCATCATTTTTCGATGTGTGCAGAATATCTAAACATTTCAGTTTCGGCCGAAAGTCTCGATAAGCTTTTGGTTTCGGTTTAGGTTTCGGCCGAACCTCATTTTTAAATTTCGGCCTAGCTTCGTTTCGGCCGAAATCAGAAAATCACTTTCGGTCGGTCTCTAATCTCAATAACATTAATTTGTGGCTTTGTGGACAGTTATAATCTTAACAGCATCATTCAGTCTAGATACAGAAGCGATGACCAGCTGGAGTGGCACAATATTACCATTTACCTTGTTATTGTAAACAGCTTTGTTATTGTATACAGCTTTGCTATAAAACATTTTCAGTGGCATATCATGTCTGTGTTGGAAGTGTGGCCTTTGTTTGTCCAATTTAACATTAACCCACTGCAAACATTGTCTGGCTTTGTTCAATCAACTTGTGGATCTCATGCTAATCCGGATGTTTTGAGTTCGTGCAATAGATACGTGTGGGTTAACAAAACTCCTATTTTAAAAACAAATGTGTAAGGGTAAGGTATCAGTTACATAACAAAATAACTGAATTTTTTTTTTTATTTGTGGGACTTTAGGGACACTATACGAGATAGACAGTGTTTTTTTTTAAAAATGAAGACACTGTTTTAAACAAAAAGACGCCGTTTTTCAACATAAAGTCACTGTTTTTAAACATAAAGACACCTTGTTTTAAACATAGACTGTTTTTAAACATAAAGACACCGTTTTTAAACATAAAGACACCTTGTTTTAAACATAGACTGTTTTTCAACATAAAGACACCGTTTTTCAACATAAAGACACCGTTTTTAAACATAAAGATACGTTTTTAAACATAAATACACCTTTTTTAAACATGAAGACACTGTTTTTAAACATAAAGACACTGTTTTTAAACATAAAGACACCGTTTGTAAACAAAGACTTTGTTTTAAACATAAAGACACCGTTTTTAAACATAAAGACACCGTTTGTAAACAAAGACTTTGTTTTAAACATAAAGACACCGTTTTTAAACATAAAGACACCTTTTTTAAACATAAAGACACCGTTTTTAAACATAAAGACACCGTTTTTAAACATAAAGACACCGTTTTTAAACATAAAGACACCGTTTTAAACATAAAGACACCGTTTTTAAACATAAAGACACCGTTTTTAAACATAAAGACACTGTTTTTAAACATAAAGACACCGTTTTTAAACATTAAGACACTGTTTTTAAACATAATGACACTGTTTTTAAACATAAAGACACCGTTTTTAAACATAAAGACACCGTTTTTAAACATAAAGACACCGTTTTTAAACATAAAGACACCGTTTTTAAACATAAAGACACCGTTTTTAAACATAAAGACACTGTTTGTAAACAAAGACTTTGTTTTAAACATAAAGACACCGTTTTTAAACATAAAGACACCGTTTGTAAACAAAGACTTTGTTTTAAACATAAAGACACCGTTTTTAAACATAAAGACACCGTTTTTAAACATAAAGACACCGTTTTTAAAAAATAAAGACACCGTTTTTAAACATAAAGACACCGTTTTTAAACATAAAGACACCGTTTTTAAACATAAAGACACCGTTTTTAAACATAAAGACACCGTTTTTAAACATAAAGACACCGTTTTTAAACATAAAGACACTGTTTGTAAACAAAGACTTTGTTTTAAACATAAAGACACCGTTTTTAAACATAAAGACACCGTTTGTAAACAAAGACTTTGTTTTAAACATAAAGACACCGTTTTTAAACATAAAGACACCGTTTTTAAACATAAAGACACCGTTTTTAAAAAATAAAGACACCGTTTTTAAACATAAAGACACCGTTTTTAAACATAAAGACACCGTTTTTAAACATAAAGACACCGTTTTTAAACATAAAGACACCGTTTTTAAACATAAAGACACCGTTTTTAAACATAAAGACACTGTTTTTAAACATAAAGACACCGTTTTTAAACATAAAGACACCGTTTTTAAACATAAAGACACCGGTTTTTAAACATAAAGACACCGGTTTTAAACATAAAGACACTGTTTTTAAACACAAAGACACCGTTTTTAAACACAAAGACACCGTTTTTAAACACAAAGACACCGTTTTTAAACATGAAGACACTGTTTTTAAACCAGATAGACGTGGTTTGTATTTATTATATAAACGGGTGGTAACGAGATAGGCACTGTTTGTAAACAATGTATACCAGTTTCGTATACCAGACCGACCATGTTTGTATATCCGTCTGATAATGTTTTTATACCAAACTGACAATGTTTGTATACCAGGCTGACAATGTCTGTAAACCAGACAGACAAAGTCCGTAAACAAGACAAACAAAGTTTGTAAACCACATAGACACGGTTTATATACCATACAGCCGCTGTTTGCATACCAGACAGCCACTGTTTGTATATCTGATAGAGATTGTTTGTATCCCTTAAAGACACTGATTTTCGCGACAAGGCCAATATGATTTATGACAATACCTTTTACCTTGACCTCAATTCCCGCCCCAGGTGATCGCAAAGCGGTCGGTGGTTGGAGTTTGATTTCTTTTATTCACGCGTGTCAGAGTTTTGTGTCGGGGTATGGGTGGGTCACTGGTCACAAACTATCCATGACTTCCAGGTCTTGGTGGATCAGTGGATACAAAATAGCAATGACTTCCAGTTCTTATTGTTGGATCAGATAGCGTTCCGACTTATCGGACTGTCCATTTATTTACTGCCGCCATTCTGTCACTCTCTCTAGTTACGCACTCGCTCTTCACCATTCTGTCACTCTGCTTTGTTGCACACTCGTTCTTCACCAATCGCTATGACGTCTATCGGGAAAGCCCACTTTTGGCATTGTAAGGGGCGTGCAATTTTTACTCTACCCACTCGGTCCCATGTCCTACTGCTTGGATGGAATGACTAGGCCACTTAGTGTATTGATCAGTGGTCGAATCGCCCTTCGTCTCAAAGCTCAGCCATTATTTCAAGGCATCCGAGCTCTTATAATTTACAATAATTTCTTATTTAAATGATTTCCCTGAGTTCATGAACACGGCTGACCTCGTTTGATAAACACGTACTTCCGGTTCTTCGGTCGTCATGGGAGATAACGCCGATCGTTTGTTGGTACCGGAACGCTTTGATGCCCCCAGTGGTTTGTTAAAACTGTTTGTCAAAGTTTACAATCAGTTTGTAATAAATGCCTTATCTGTTTGCTGTCTTAGCCATGATAAGCTGAAAAGGTGTCGGTTGGTGTATGATGTTATGACAATGTGTTAAAGTGTAATGTAACATTTAACACTTTGGGTTATCACAACACCTGCTTCAGGTATCACAGCACCTGCTTTAAGTATCGCAACATTTGCTCTAAGTATCGCAACATAAGCTATAGGTATCACACCATATGCTATAGGTATCACAACATTTGGCATAGGTATCAAAACATATGATATGGGCACAATACCTGGTTTAAGTATTACAGCAACTGCCGTATATATCACAAGGAATGCCTTAGTGTGAGGACGTGTCTTTCTGAGTGATGGAATATTATATATATATATGTGAAATTATTACATTCATGCAAGGATTATTATTAATATTATCTGTGTAAATTGTGATTTAATAAAGTACTGTAAGTTTAACCAGGATTCAGTATTCTTATTTGCGTGCCTGGATAACAAGAGGAAGAACGATGAAGTTTTAGCCGGCATTCTGAATTACTAACTTAAAACAAGTAACCATGCTACTGACATAACCCACAGCCTAAGAAATAAGTTACAATGATAATGATGTCAGAGCATGTGTGTTACACTTAGGTATCACAAAAAGTTCCTTAAGTATCACAACAAATGCCTTAGATATCACAGAAACTCTCCTTCATTTAAACCAAAACCAGCTCAAGACAAACTGCCCTAGCTATGGCCAGGCTGTAACACAAGTCGAAAATGGCCTCAGTCCTCTTCATATGCGAAAGATGAACCACACCTACCCACCTGGACCTACATATAAAATTAACCTACACACGTCATGGACCTACCCAGCTCATAGACCTACCCATGGACCAACCAACGCAAGGGCCTAACCACGGACTTATTTTCCTCCTGGAACTACCCATGACCTGTCGATCACGGACCTATTCATGGACCTACCTACTTATGGACCTACCCATGCTTTACCCACCTCCTGTACCTACCCATGGAGCTTGGCCCAATTCCTGGACCCACCGACATCAATGTTATGCTAGGATTCGTTGGTCGGGAGAAAGTATACAGCTTCTGATAAGTTTCAAGAGAAGTGGTCTGACAATATCGTCACGTGGGCAAAAGGTCAAAGCATAAGTTCGTGAACATAAAATATAGAAGATCGTTGCGAAGATGGCATGACGTCATAAGATGGCATTATGTCATTATAATCAATAATTCGTGCCATTGTCTTGATTACAATTGGCTTGAAGCTGTCATCTGACCAGTAGTGCACGGAATGAACAGAGACAATTATTTAACCACTGAGTAAATACTACATTCTGAACATTGAATGAATTCTACATTCAAACTATTGAGAGAATCCTACATTCTAACTATTGAGTCTATCCTACATTCTTCTTCTTCTTCTATATCTTAAGGGCCCACGATCAATTTATTGATCATTTTGGCTCCTATGCATGTAGATGGGATTTGCAATGTTTCTGTTACTGGTGGTGATGAGGAAATCATGCACTAGGGGTTTGAAGGCTTGAGGCAATAGACACAAATGTGTCTAGTGTTGTCGCCTCAAC
>CAXITT010000054.1:539412-577181 GCA_964033795.1 Lymnaea stagnalis | reverse complement strand
TGTTTAATACCGGAACAGTGGACCAGCCCATTATTTATCTTGTACATCATGGAGAGCCTGGATTGTCGTCGTCGTTTCTCCAATGGTGACCAGCCTAGTGTTTCTAGCATGCTGCCAACACTAGAGGTATTCCTGTAGCGGTTTAGGACAAAACGTGCTGCTCGTCGCTGGACCGCCTCCAACCTGTCAATGTCATTCTAACTATTGAGTGAATCCTACATTTTAACTATTGAGAGAATCCTACATTCTAACTATTGAGTGTATGCTACATTCTAACTATTCTATTGAGTGAATCCTACATTTTAACTATTGAGAGAATCCTACATTCTAACTATTGAGTGAATCCTACATTCTAACTATTGAGTGAATGCTACATTCTAACTATTGAATGATTCCTACATTCTAACTATTGAATGATTCCTACATTCTAACTATTGAATGATTCCTACATTTTAACTATTGAATGATTCCTACATTCTAACTATTGAATGATTCCTACATTCTAACTATTGAATGATTCCTACATTCTAACTATTGAATGATTCCTACATTCTAACTATTGAATGATTCCTACATTCTAACTATTGAGTGAAGCCTACATTCTAAATATTGAGTGAATCCTACATTTTAAGTATTGAGAGAATCCTACATTCCTATGAACAGCTACCACTGTCCAAACGATGACATCACAATGACAGCAATCAGAGTTGTGGTCAACAAAGAAATGTCAACAGGCCGTGTACATTTAAAGCAGTTAGTGATTTGGGGCCGGTGTTTGAAAAGTCTGGGCCAATAACGGATTTGTTAAGTCAATAATTCTATGATAAAGAGAGGAACTCTATAGTGCGTTAGTAGAATGCCAGTTTGATCATGCACTTTTAGCAGACGGCGAATCGACGCATTGCCTCCGCCATTGTTTGGCGGGCTTTGTTTGGCGGGCTTTGTTTGGCGGCCTTATAACTAATAATATATTAACTCATTTGGTAGAAGCGAAATAAATATTATTTAATATGATATGACAACTGTAGTTCACTGAATGGCTCTTTATTTCACTAATGTACGGCTCTTTATTTCACTAATGTATATGTATTGTGTTTAAATTGCATCAGTTGAAAAATGTGGAATTCACTTAAATATATATTTATTTATGTGCTGAAAATGTATATGTACAACACAATCAAAAAAACATTTCCATTTGTTTTGATCAATAAAAGAAAATTTTTTCTTATCTTATCAGATACAAATTTGCTAAGAGCACTCACTGAATGGCTGTTTGAAACAATGTATTATAAATGTCTCGTGTTCAAATGAAAATGTATAATGCAATCATAAAACATTTCAATTTGCTTGGATCATTAAACGAATCTGATCTTATTTGATCGGAAACAAATTTTAATTTGCGGCTTCTTTTGTGCAAAACAGTATAGTATCCGTGCTGCAGCAGAATTCTTCGAATGACCCCTTCTATCTATTTCATCCCCAGGACCCCAGATTTAACAACGAGGTTGACTTAAGGATGGGGTACAAGACGAGGAGCATCTTAAGTCTGCCCATCAAGGACAGTGAGGGGGAGGTCATTGGGGTCGCCCAGGCTATCAACAAGATCAGTATCAAGGACGAGCCATTTGATGAGCATGATGAAAAAGTAGGTCACGTCTGCCATCTCAGTCATTTCTGTCATCTCAGACATTTCTGTCATCTCAGTCATTTCTGTTATTTCTATCATCTTAGTCATTTCTCACGTCTCAGTCATTTCTTCTGTCATTTTTGTTATCTCAGTCAAATCTGTCACCTCAGTCATATATGTCATCTCGGTTATTTATGTCATCTCAGTAATTTCTGTCATCTCAATCATATCAGTCACCTCATTCATATCTGTGATATGGCTCATAAAAAACATAGTTACTTCAATTGTACCCTCAGATACCACTGAAGGCTCTATGCCTCCTTATAGCACCACGATATGCCTCCTTATAGCACCATCCAACCAGCCTCTGTTCAGTCTCAAATACAAAAACTTGCCTTTTTGGAATTGTAATTTTTACAAATACTAGCGAGAACCCGACATGCGTTGCAATGCCACTCAAAGAAAAAATGATTTTGTGTTTGAATTACGCGTTTTAAAATAATTTACAAATATATATATTTTTTTTTTCCGTCTGGTGCGTACACAAATAAATTAGAAGGTTTTTCAACGCGAGCAGGCCACATACAGCTGTCCATGCGAGCAGGCAACATACAGCTGTCCATGCGAGCAGGCCACATACAGCTGTCCATGTGAGCAGGCCACATACAGCTGTCCATGCGAGCAGGCCACATACAGCTGTCCATGCGAGCAGGCCACATACAGCTGTCCATGTGAGCAGGCCACATACAGCTGTCCATGCGAGCAGGCCACATACAGCTGTCCATGTGAGCAGGCCACATACAGCTGTCCATGGGAGCAGGCCACATACAGCTGTCCATGTGAGCAGGCCACATACAGCTGTCCATGTGAGCAGGCCACATACAGCTGTCCATGTGAGCAGGCCACACACAGCTGTCCATGTGAGCAGGCCACATACAGCTGTCCATGTGAGCAGGCCACACACAGCTGTCCATGTGAGCAGGCCACATACAGCTGTCCATGTGAGCAGGCCACATACAGCATGAGAAGCGTGGATTTTCAAAATTTAGTTACACACTTGTAGCGATTGAGCCACCCATTGTAGCGATTGAGCCACCCATTGTAGCGATTGAGCCACCCATTGTAGCGATTGAGCCACCCATTGTAGCGATTGAGCCACCGATTGTAGCGATTGATCCACCCATTGTAGCGATTGATCCACCCATTGTAGCGATTGACCCACCCATTGTAGCGATTGAGCCACCCATAGTAGCGATTGATCCACCCATTGTAGCGATTGATCCACCCATTGTAGCGATTGATCCACCCATTGTAGCGATTGATCCACCCATTGTAGCGATTGAGCCACCCATTGTAGCGATTGATCCACCCATTAAAGCGATTGAGCCACCCATTGTAGCGATTGAGCCACCCATTGTAGCGATTGACCCACCCATTGTAGCGATTGAGCCACCCATTGTAGCGATTGAGCCACCCATTGTAGCGATTGAGCCACCCATTGTAGCGATTGAGCCACCCATGCATTAGCTCTGTTGGAAATTGTGTTTATACAGGTCACATAAAAATAAATAAGGCCCCCAGCCCCAAATGTAAAATTCTAAAATGGTTGCACTAATTCAGAAACCTACTTATTATGTCACACACAAACTGAAATGTCGCTTGTATTTGATTCAATTCCATCCACCCATGCAATAGCTCTGTTTGAAATTTTATTTGTAAAGCTCATATAAGGAAACAAATAATTTAGGGCCCCCGGCCCCAGAAGGAACATTTCAAAATGGACAACCTAATTCAGACACCTTTGCACGCATGCGCACAACAACTTAACAAAGTTTTATCGCAATCGGATAAATGGTATAGGAACGCTTACGGAAATTATATTTAGCTCATAAAAGGGGACAAAAAATGAATTTAGGGCCCCGGGCCCAAAACGGAATATTGTAAAATGTGTACAATAATTCGGGAACATTTGCGGTTGTGTGTACAAAAAATCACTAATGGTTTATCTCAATCAGATGAATGGTATAGGAGCGCATGCGGGACATACATACATACGTTAATCTTTATGTATGTATAGATATAGTTCATCGAATAAAAGATACCTTTTGCGCAACTATTCAAGGAATCGTTCTATCTATCCATCTGTCCATCTGTCCATTCGTCCATCCCTCCATCCCTCCATCCATCCCTCCATCCATCCATCCATCCATCCGTTATCCGCCTGCCCGCCTGTCCGTCTACCTATCTGTCCGTCTACCTATCTGTCCGTCTACCTATCTGTCCGTCTTTCTCTCTATCTATTATCTATTTATATGTCTATCAAGGATTATCTTAACCCATCTATATTTCAAAAATGCAATCTTCACTTGTGTAAAATGATTGACTTTTGATATGTATTGGTATAATTATGGCAATGTATTAACGTTTTGTTAACGACATTGATTTTCATAATGGTAAATCACAAATGTATTATGATTGGATTTAAAGCTAGTGTCATCCACGTAAAAATGTACACAACCTATTTCCCACCCCCGATATATATGTACATAAGAAGGTTAATTATTTATCAATTTCATTCTGAGGCGTATCTTGTGCTGCCTTGTGCTGCCTTGTGCTGCCTTGTGCTGCCCTGTGCTGCCTTGTGCTGCCTAGGGCAAATGAAAGTATCGTATTATCCTCCCCCCCCCCCCAAGAGTTTTTTAAAAATTAATGAAAAGTTTCCAGGGGAAAACCCCCTTGTGCAAAAAACAAAGATTTTTTTGCATTTCGTATGCTTTTTTAATATGTGCATGAGTGATAAATGCATTAGTGAATGATATTCGGCTATGTAGTTTCGCTGCACTGATGGAATTAAACGGCATTTTCGTATTAAAAGTATATTTTAAGTTTACGTTTTTACTACTTTATAAATTTCATAAAAGTATATTTTTGGAATGAAGGATAAGTTTAAACTTACCAAATGTTAAAAATACAAAGCTCAAGTTGTATTTAATTATAGCAATTTAAAAAGCAATCAATTAAATTTATTAATTTTACTTTTAAAAAAGGGAAAATACATTATCAGTTTTGTTATGCACGGTTATTAACTCAAAGAAACTTAAAGCTTTGGCTAAAATAGGCAATCGTGCTATGACGTCATTGGCGTATTTATTTAGTTCTAATTAATTTTATTTTTATTTCGCAATATTAATGACGCACTAAAAAAACGCACTAAAAATAACACATTTTTGGGTTTTCCCGAAAAATCGGGATTACGGTGCCATTCTGAGATCATCATTTTTTTATCAATAATTTTTTTCATATATTTTATATTCAGATAAAATGCTTAAAATAGTTCCATAGTTGTTACTTTAAACGTGTTTGTTATTTATAATAATAATACTTAAATTTTTACTCAAATAAAAGCGGATATATAATATTTTTTGCGCATTGAAATTTATTCGATTTCCGTAAAATAATAGAAAATAACTATACTTGTTTTTAAAATCCGAACTTATCTAAATATTTTCGGTCCTTTTGCGTTACGGTCAGCATAGCCTATTCTTATATATATGTTACGGCCAAAGCCCGAAATCGGCCAAAGTGGGAACTGGCCAATATCGCCTCACATTGACCGGCCAATATCCGATATTTCCTTGATTTCGGGAGTTGGCGGGCCAGTTTACGAAATGGCATGGGGCGATCTGCCAAAGTCGGAAGAAAAGGGTCATGAGCAGATTTTAGGTGTTAGTATATCGTAATGATCATCACATTATATGCTGTATACAACACACTAGTGCTTGACAACAGTAGACCGATACACACTACAACTACACTACATTTCGTCCAATGAAAATTAACAATAAAATAAACAAAGGGAATGACTCCTGCATCAATATTGAATAAAAACGCAAATGACGTCATGAGCACGCACGGAGCTCACCAACAGCCTGCCGATGATAGTATTGATAGTTCCCATCGAATATCGCTCACAAATTTTTCTTGAAACAACTTTCTTCCTTTAATCATAACTGACGTATATTGATTGTCACATCTATGGATTTCATTTAAAAAACGCGTTTATTCCAGAATATTTCGAAAGGTAAAATTTTTAAGTAACGTGACATTGGGGAAGCACTGATGAAGTATCTTTTGTTGTGTGTAGCAGCCTAGTGATGGCTTACTCACATCACGTGACCAAACAAGGAAGTGACTAAGCGACTCCCATTGCATCGAGTGATCACGTTTCTTTGCCTTTAGAACTAACCTAGCAGCTGAGTTTTGAACTTTCTGCAGTTTTTCTATGAAATGTTTTAGTGAACCTGACAGAGGAGACGTACGTCAAGACCATTGAGAACAAGACCACAGAAGAGTGTTTTTGTTGCCCTAACTGTGGGGTAGCGGCGGATAGCGGTCTACGTGATTGTTGAGAGGCATGATGTCCGAAAGAATGTAACCCACGCCGGCCTTTGTTAAACTTTCGCCATGTGCGAAGCCCCCTTTCGGCGCCCCCTTAATAATAATAATAATAAAGTGTATTTGAAAGACACGCTTCATCCCCAAAAGCTCGAAGCGCGGTATAAAGTCAACCATATTAAAAAGAGAAATATAAACAATCTAAAATTTAAATTCCACATTTAAATAATAGACGCAACAATATAAAACTACACACGAGCATTACCAAGTCAAAGTCTTTCATCCCGTTTCAACCATAAACAACACAGGTCAATTTACATTAACTGAAAAAGATGGTAGATGGCATCACCCCAGTAGGTGTTTGCGAAATAGATGTGTTTTTAAATCGGTTTTAAAGGACTCCAGTGTCTGGCTGTTTCTGACAGCGACTGGAAGTGCGTTCCAAATTGTTGGGCCGGCAAATGCAAAAGTGCGCCTTCCGTAAGTCTCAAGGCGAACACACGGTATCGATATTTTGCCACTATCGGATGAGCGGAGCTCTCTAGTGGGTACATATGGCGTCATGAGTGCTTTGAGATAAGATGGCGCCAGGTCATGTAAGCAGCCGTAGCACAAAGTTGCAATTTTGTACTCTATGCGAGCGCGGACTGTCAACCAGCGCAGCTCTATCAGAAGTGTTTTAGCATGCTCGAATTTGCGTTTGCGAAGAACAATGCGAGCTGCATTATTCTGTGCTCTTTGAATTTTATCCAGGAGCGTAGCTGGGAGACCCTTCCCTAATTTCCACGCCCTTTCGGTTGGTCCCCACCCCAGTGTTTGTATCCACATTAAGAATGCAACTTTCGTTGTATGAAAAGCGATTGTACGAAAAGTTAGGATACCGTTTCTCGACCCCGGACTCGAGGTTAACACTTCAATATAATAAACTAAGGGAATGTAAATATTTCCTGGGCGCCCCAGGTGCCTCTATGGCCACGGCGCCCTGTGCGAGGGCACAGGACGCACACCTTAAAGGCCGGCCCTGCAAGATTATGACATATTCTGCAAGTAATGTTCCATCCGTACACTTCGTCTGCTTCATTACTTAATCCACAAATTGCGTGGACATCGTTGCCGCAGGAGCCATCCACAAGAATGGGCTGAATAACAGTCTTTCTCACACACTCCACAGAATCTGCTCGCATTGTTATAAGTCTAGCATCAGAACATCGAATATTGGCCAAGGAAATCCCGGAACTTCGGGAAGTGGCCCCGGGTCCGAATAGTGGCGATGCGTGTCCAGTTCCGGTTTGACTAAATGCTATTCGGGTGTCATTTGGGGTAGTTTATTTTAGTTAAACTGAAGAAGTAAGTTTACAAACATATAATTCAATTATCTTTCATTCGATGCCAAATTTTATCTTACAAACCCTACAATAATATTTTAATCATGTTTAATCCCAACTTCTCACTCCTGGTAGCCGGGTCCGAATAGTCACTTCGATATTCTCAATGATGGAAAATTTAAAGTTTAAAAACCTCAGATTTGGTCATTCCCATATTAATCCCTAAAGAATCGCCATTCCCTATTCGTTCAAGTGGTATCGACTAAAATATCGGGCAAAGCGAATTAAGATAAAACCTTGTCGATTACAGTACAGTGAGAACTTGACAGAAATAATATGTTACTAAAGTTATAGCAATGTAAAGCCATAGCCTAGGGCACACCGATCATAGGGTGTATATAAGCCATAGCTAGGGCACATCAGTCATGGGGTGTATATAAGCCACAGCTAGGGCACAGCAGTCATGGGGTGTATATAAGCCACAGCTAGGGCACAGCAGTCATGGGGTGTATATAAGCCAAAGCTAGGGCAGAACGATCATAGGGTGTATATAAGCCATAGCTATGGCACAGCAGTCATGGGGTGTATATAAGCCATAGCTAGGGCACAGCAGTCAAGGGGTGTATATAAGTCATAGCTAGGGCACAGCAACCATTGGGTTATATACAGAAGAAACAAGAAACAGATCAAACATTTGTTGGTAAATGATGCACTTCTTCAAATTCCCAGCCATATAAATCAGTTGACCGGTACAGTAGTGTTGGTCATCTCGACAGGACGTGTTGTCTCAGTAAGTCACAGGTAGTGTTGGTCATCTCGACAGGTTGTGTTGTCTCAGTCAGTCACAGGTAGTGTTGGTCATCTCGACAGGTTGTGTTGTCTCAGACAGTCACAGGTAGTGTTGGTCATCTCGACAGGTTGTGTTGTCTCAGTCAGTCACAGGTAGTGTTGGTCATCTCGACAGGTTGTGTTGTCTCAGACAGTCACAGATAGTGTTGGTCATCTCGACAGGTTGTGTTGTCTCAGTCAGTCACAGAGAGTGTTGGTCATCTCGACAGGTTGTGTTGTCTCAGTCAGTCACAGGTAGTGTTGGTCATCTCGACAGGTTGTGTTGTCTCAGTCAGTCACAGGTAGTGTTGGTCATCTCGACAGGTTGTGTTGTCTCAGTCAGTCACAGGTAGTGTTGGTCATCTCGACAGGTTGTGTTGTCTCAGTCAGTCACAGGTAGTGTTGGTCATCTCGACAGGTTGTGTTGTCTCAGTCAGTCACAGGTAGTGTTGGTCATCTCGACAGGTTGTGTTGTCTCAGACAGTCACAGGTAGTGTTGGTCATCTCAACAGGTTGTGTTGTCTCAGACAGTCACAGGTAGTGTTGGTCATCTCGACAGGTTGTGTTGTCTCAGTCAGTCACAGGTAGTGTTGGTCATCTCGACAGGTTGTGTTGTCTCAGTCAGTCACAGGTAGTGTTGGTCATCTCGACACGTTGTGTTGTCTCAGTCAGTCACAGATAGTGTTGGTCATCTCGACAGGTTGTGTTGTCTCCGTCAGTCACAGGTAGTGTTGGTCATCTCGACAGGTTGTGTTGTCTCAGACAGTCGCAGATAGTGTTGCTCATCTCTACAGGTTGTGTTGTCTCAGTCAGTCACAGGTAGTGTTGGTCATCTCGACAGGTTGTGTTGTCTCAGTCAGTCACAGGTAGTGTTGGTCATCTCGACAGGTTGTGTTGTCTCAGACAGTCACAGAGAGTGTTGGTCATCTCGACAGGTTGTGTTGTCTCAGTCAGTCACAGGTAGTGTTGGTCATCTCGACAGGTTGTGTTGTCTCAGTCAGTCACAGATAGTGTTGCTCAACTCTACAGGTTGTGTTGTCTCAGACAGTCACAGAGAGTGTTGGTCATCTCGACAGGTTGTGTTGTCTCAGTCAGTCACAGGTAGTGTTGGTCATCTCGACAGGTTGTGTTGTCTCAGTCAGTCACAGATAGTGTTTGGTCATCTCTACAGGATGTGTTGTCCCAGTCAGTCACATATAGTTTGAACTCAATATGTGTCTTCTCTTAGATGGTTTGCCAGCAAACTATTGGAAGTGTACTGGTCTAGTAGTGGAGACATAGAACAATTGGAAGTATTCTAGTCAAGTACTGGATAGATAGAACGAGGGTAAGTATTCTTGTCAAGAAATGGAACGTGAGCATTATAGTCGAGCTCTGGATACATAGAACTATTGGAATTATTCTATTTAAGTACTGGTTACATAGAAGTATTGGAAGTATTCTAGTTAAGCACTGGATACATAGAACTATTGGAAGTATTCTAGTTAAGTATTTGATAATAGAATTATTAGAAGTAGTCTAGTGAAGTACTGGATACATAGAACTTTTGGAAGTATTCTAGTTAAGCACTGGATTCATAGAAATATTGGAAGTATTCTAGTTAAGTACTGGATACATATAATTATTGGAAACATTCTAGTTGAGCACTGGATACATAGAACGAGGGTAAGTCTCTGATCTCTGTAAATCTCTGCTATCGTTCCGTGCAGCAAGCCAAGCGAGTCTGACAAAGTCAGCGGCTGGACATATCGTCTGGATGAAGCTAAAGATAGATGTGTCTTGTTTGGTTCACTCTGAAAAAAATCTCCATTGGTTAGTGGACAGACAAGGGGAGGTAACCGACGGGGGACCTGGGGTAGAAAAGCTCAACTCTCGTGGCTGGAAATGGAGAGGACGAGATTAACGTATTTTTGCGGTCAGCTTCAACGTTAAGCACAGTACAGGAAATGGCTTTAGATTTCTTGCTGTCAGAGTGTGAACGGTGTATCCGACAAGAGCTTCTGGAGAGAAACTACGCCATGCAAGCTCTTGGCTGTACACCCATGATGGCACTGGATAAATGCTTTTGATGTTAAAGTGGTTTGACCGCCCATATCAAATGGTTTGCCGCCCATCTCAAATGGTTGGACCGACCAATCTCAAATGGTTGGACCGACCAATCTCAAGTGGTTTGACCGACCAATCTCAAGTGGTTTGACCGACCATCTCAAATGGTTTGCCACCCCTCTCCAATGGTTGGACCGACCATCTCAATGGTTTGACCAACCATCTCAAGTGGTTTGACCGACCATCTCAAGTGGTTTGACCAATCATCTCAAGTGGTTTGACCAACCATCTCAAGTGGTTTGACCAACCATCTCAAGTGGTTTCACCGACCATCTCAAGTGGTTTGACCAACCATCTCAAGTGGTTTGACCGACCATCTCAAGTGGTTTGACCGACCATCTCAAGTGGTTTGACCGACCATCTCAAGTGGTTTGACCGACCATCTCAAGTGGTTTGACCGACCATCTCAAGTGGTTTGACCGACCATCTCAAGTGGTTTGACCAACCATCTCAAGTGGTTTGACCAACCATCTCAAGTGGTTTGACCAACCATCTCAAGTGGTTTGACCGACCATCTCAAGTGGTTTGACCGACCATCTCAAGTGGTTTGACCAACCATCTCAAGTGGTTTGACCGACCATCTCAAGTGGTTTGACCAACCATCTCAAGTGGTTTGACCGACCATCTCAAGTGGTTTGACCGACCATCTCAAGTGGTTTGACCAACCATCTCAAGTGGTTTGACCGACCATCTCAAGTGGTTTGACCAACCATCTCAAGTGGTTTGACCGACCATCTCAAGTGGTTTGACCGACCATCTCAAGTGGTTTGACCAACCATCTCAAGTGGTTTGACCGACCATCTCAAGTGGTTTGACCAACCATCTCAAGTGGTTTGACCAACCATCTCAAGTGGTTTGAGACAAGAACGAGCTCTCCCCTTGTTCTGGCTATCGAGCTATTGTTTGTATAGTAATCTTGTGCTATTGTTTGTATAGTAATCTTGTGCTATTGTTTGTATAGTAACCTTGTGCTATTGTTTGTATAGTAATCTTGTGCTATTGTTACCGACATAAATGTCAATAAAAATGGTAACGGACTGGCTATCTTTCATAACCTTCGGGTGGCTAATTGGCCCACTTCCCTTCAAGCTATCGAGCTATTATTTGTTTACTAGTCCATTGCTATTTTTTACTGCTACAACTTTAAACATAGTATCAATCATCGATCTGATGAGCAGGGCGGATTAACATATTTTCGCGCCCTATGCCAAAGTACATAATTCTGCACGCCCCACCCCCTTCTCCCCCCCCCCGAAAAAATGGTCTGGACGGTCCAAAATAGTTAGGGATACATAAAATCTACGGAATAAAAAAAACAAACAAAAAAATCAGACAAAAAAGAGAGAAGACCTAAAGGTCCAATAATTCCCCTGTAATATTTTCTTTTTCTCTTATTCCTTAGATATTTCGCTCCGTTAAGATTCTGGACCTTATTTTTCACAATACCAATATTTATATTCTTTCACTTCCTGTTATCCTACTTCCGGCAACAATAAAGGAGATCTCAAAAGTTTCTTTTTACCGTGCTCTGTTTCTTGTCGTACTTCTATTTGTTCGTGTACGCTGAAGAAGGCACTAAGCCGAAAAATTTACATCTTACTGTCCTACCTGTTGATTAAAGCTGCGACAAAACCTTCTTTTATTATTCCATTGGTCTGACTGATCCCTTGGTCTGACTTCTCCCTTGTTCTGACTGATCCCTTGGTCTGGCTGCTCCCTTGGTATGACTGCTCCATTGGTATGACTGATCCATTGGTCTGACTGATTCCTTTGTTTGACTGCTCCCTTGGTCTGACTTCTCCCTTGTTCTGACTGATCCATTGGTCTGACTGATCCCTTGGTCTGGCTGCTCCCTTGGTCTGACTTCTCCCTTGTTCTGACTGATCCCTTGGTCTGGCTGCTCCCTTGGTATGACTGCTCCCTTGGTATGACTGCTCCATTGGTATGACTAATCCATTGGTCTGACTGATCCATAGGTTGACTGCTCCATTGTTCTGACTGATCCCTTTGTGTGACTGCTCCCTGTGTCTGGCGTCACTTTTGGTCTTACTGCTCCCTTTTTCTTAGGCTTATTGTACTCTCAGTATGACTGTACTATCAAGATGGCAGTACTCTGAGGATGACTGTACTATCAAGATGGCAGTACTCTGAGGATGACTGTACTATCAAGATGGCAGTACTCTGAGGATGACTGTACTATCAAGATGGCAGTACTCTGAGGATGACTGTACTATCAAGATGGCAGTACTCTGAGGATGACTGTACTATCAAGATGGCAGTACTCTGAGGATGACTGTACTATCAAGATGGCAGTACTCTGAGGATGACTGTACTCATTAAAGAACTTCTCACTAAAACATATCATCTCTGACGAATGCAAAAGTTATCATGGGATAGTTGTCTCTAACATTATTTTAGACAGAAAAATCGTCACAATCAACAGGCATTCTGCTGGACAGACGTCGAAGTTGACAGACATTTTGCTGGACAGTTGTCCAAGTTGACAGACATTCTGCTGGACGGACGTCCAAGTTGACAGACGTTATAGATCACAGACATTCTGGATGACAGACGGTTTGGTTGACGGACATAAACTGCCCCTGTTTCTCAATTATGAATGATCCAATTTCTCTGCTCCCACACACCCCCTACCCGCCCCACCCATTTTTTTCTCCCCCCTTCCCATGTCCAAGCATTGACGAGAGTCGCAGCAGTAAAGAACAAGAGTCTTGTTAAAGCCAGACACAATAACATAAAGGTCCTCTTGGGGGCAAGAGAGAACTGTTTCAATGGGATGATAAAATAAATGAGATGTTTTATAATACTGAGCTGACAACATGGAAATGAAACAAAGAAGTTGTAAGGGGGGGGGGTGTTCGCCACATGTCATATGGAGCTTACAACAAAGAAATGTGACACAGATATGTGGAGCTTACCACAAAGAAATGTGACACAGATGTCATGTGGAGCTTACCACAAAGAAATTTGACACAGATGTCATGTGGAGCTTACCACAAAGAAGTGTGACACAGATGTCATGTGGAGTTTACCCCAAAGAAATGTGACACTGATGTCATGTGGAGTTTACCACAAAGAAATGTGACACAGATGTCATGTGAAGTTTACCACAAGGAAATGTGACACAGATGTCGTGTGGAGTTTACCACAAAGAAATGTGACACTGATGTCATGTGGAGTATGTGGAGTTTACCACAAATAAATTTGACACGGATGTCATGTGAAGTTAACCACAAGGAAATGTGACATAGATGTCATGTGGAGTTTACCAAAAAGAAATCTGACACAGATGTCATGTGGAGCTTACCACAAAGAAATGTGATACAGATGCCATGTTGAGCTTACCACAAAGAAATGTGACACAGATGTCATGTGGAGCTTACACAAAGAAATGTGACACGATGTCATGTGAAGTTTACCACAAATAAATTTGACACGGATGCCATGTGAAGTTAACCACAAGGAAATGTGGCACAGATGTCATGTGGAGTTTACCAAAAAGAAATCTGACACAGATGTCATGTGGAGCTTACCACAAAGAAATGTGACACAGGTGTCATGTGGAGCTTACCACAAGGAAATGTGACATAGATGTCATGTGAAGTTTACCACAAAGAAATGTGACACAGATGTCATGTGGAGTTTACCACAAAGAAATGTGACACTGATGTCATGTGGAGTTTACCTTAAAGAAATGTGAATAGATGTCATGGGAAGTTTACCACAAAGAAATGTGACACATATGTCATGTGGAGATTACCACATACCACAAAGAAATGTGACACAGATGTTATGTGGAGTTTACCACACAAAAATGTGACACAGATTTCATGTGGAGCTTACCACAAAGAAATGTTACACAGATATCATGTGGAGTTTACCACAAAGAAATGTGACAAAGATGTCATGTGGAATGCAGAAAACATTTTTGGAGTTATGTCAAGAATTTATCAATGAATATTTTAAAATTTACAAGAAAATATTCACGAATGTGACACAAATGTAACTCGAATGTGACTCAAATGTGACACGCGGTTATTGTTAAGCTCAGCTATCTAGGCCTCTATAAATAGATTTCTTTTCTATACTTCTTCGTGTACTGCTCTTAATAGTCTTTTTCTCTGTATGTCTTTCTGTACTTCTATAAGTATTTTCTTCTCTATATGTCTTTCTGTACTTCTAAAAATAGGTTTCTTCTATTTATGTCCTTCTGTACTTCTATAAATAGGTATCTTCTCTCCATATCTGTATGCACTTCTATAAAAAAAATTCTTCTCTACATATCTTTCTGTACTTCTATGAATAAATGATTTCTCAACCTTATCGTGTTAAATTGTCCAACTCTAAACTTCTCTGTCTATCTTATCATGTTAAATTGTCAAATTATAAATTTGTCTGTCTATCTTATCATGTAACCCTATCCAACTATAAATTTGTCTGTTTATCCATCTGATCTTGTTAAACAGTCCAACTATAAACTTGTTTGTCTATCCATCTGATCTTGTTAAACTGTCCAACTATAAACTTGTCTGTCTATCCATCTGATCTTGTTAAATTGTCCAACTATAAACTTGTCTGTCTATCCATCTGATCTTGTTAAACTGTCCAACTATAAACTTGTCTGTCCATCCATCTGATCTTGTTAAACTGTCCAACTATAAACTTGTCTGTCTATCCATCTGATCTTGTTAAACTGTCCAATTATAAACTTGTCTGTCTATCCATCTGAATTGTTAAACTGTCCAACTATAAACTTGTCTGTCCATCCATCTGATCTTGTTAAACTGTCCAACTATAAACTTGTCTGTCTATCCATCTGATCTTGTTAAACTGTCTAATTATAAACTTGTCTGTCTAACCATCTGAATTGTTAAACTGTCCAACTATAAACGTGTCTGTCCATCTATCTGATCTTGTTAAACTGTCCAACTATAAACTTGTCTGTCTATCCATCTGATGTTGCTCAGTTGTCAAACGTGTATCCTCGCCTGTCTCTCCATCTCATTATCTTAAATTTGTCTTATACGGGATGAACTAAGCTCGCATCAAATTACCGAAATGCCGAGAAAAATCAATTTTGAACGTCTAAGCCAGACCACTTGTTGATCAAACGAAAACCCAATTTCCCACTCTTTGTTTCTACGACTTTTAGTTTGTACAGAAAGATGTGTGGGAAGAAATGGACACAGATCTGTGGGAAGAAATGGACACAGATCTGTGGGAAGAAATCGACACAGATCTGTGGGAAGAAATCGACACAGAGAGATGTGTGAGAAGAAAAGGATGCTATTAGCTAGTCCAACCAGTTTTATACATACTATTAGGTAGTCCAACCAGTTTTATACATACTATTAGCAAGTCCAACCAGTTTTATACACACTATTAGCGAGTCCAACCAGTTGTATACATGCTACTTCCCAGTCCATTGTATAACAAAAGTATATCGTATGGACGAAACTATCTATTTGTGTTTTTATAAAGATAACGTTTAAAACTGTACAATGAATTAAACACCATAACTATATCTTGAACAATGAATTCAACACCATAACTATATCTTGCACAATGAATTCAACACCATAACTATATCTTGAACAATGAATTCAACACCATAACTATATCTTGTACAATGAATTCAACACCATAACTATATCTTGCACAATGAATTCAACACCATAACTATATCTTGCACAATGAATTCAACCCCATAACTATATCTTGCACAATGAATTCAACACCATAATGATATCTTGTACAATGGGCAAGGGTGGAAGTTGTGATAGGCAAGGGTGGAAGTTCTGATGGAAAGTTGTAATAGGAAAGGATGGAAGTTGTGATGGAAAGTTGTGATAGGCAAGGGTGGAAGTTTTGATGGGAAGTTGTGATAGGCAAGGATAGAAGTTGTGGTGGAAAGTTGGGATAGGAAAAGGTGGAAGTTGTGATGGGAAGATGTGATAGGCAAGGGTGGACGTTTTGATGGGAAGTTGTGATAGGCAAGGGTGGAAGTTGTGATGAGAAGATGTGATAGGCCAGGTATGGAAGTTGTGATGGGAAGAATGGAAGTTATGATAGGCAAGGTTGAAAGTTGCGAGAGGAAGAATGGAAGTTGTGATAGGAAAGGGTGGAAGCTGTGATGGGAAGTTGTGATATGCCAGGTATGGAAGTTGTAATGGGAAGAATGGAAGTTGTGATAAGCAAGAGATGATGTCATAGGCAAGGGGAAGATGTGATAGGCAAGGGGTAGATGTGATAGGCAAGGTGAAGATGTGATAGGCAAGGAGGACGTTGTGATTGGCAAGGGTGGAAGTTTTTGATAGGTAGTGAGGAGGTTGGGATAGGAAGGGAGGATTTGTGATAGGAAAGGGGGAAGATGTGGTAGGAAAGGAGTAGGTTGTGGGATGCAGGGCAAGATGTGGTAGGCAAGGAGTAGGTTGTGGGATGCAGGGGGAAGATGTGGTAGGCAAGGGGGAAGATGTGGTAGGAAAGGGGGAAGATGTGGTAGTCAATGAGGAAGATGTGGTAGGCAAGGAGGAAGATGTGGTAGGCAAGGAGGAAGATGTTGTAGGAAAGGAGGAAGATGTGGTAGGCAAGGAGTAGGTTGTGGGATGCAGGGATAAATAGTGGAAGACAGGGGGGGTTGTGATAGGAAAAGATGGAATTTGTAGTAGACAAGGGGGAAAGAGAGCATTATGTGGGTAAGTAAAACATGTCTACTGTAAGTCAAAAATGTCTGCTGTAAGTCAAAAATGTCTGCTGTAAGTCAAAAATGTCTGCTGCAGGTCAAAAATGTCTGCTGTAGGTCAAAAATGTCTGCTGTAGGTCAAAAATGTCTGCTGTAAGTAAAAGATGTCTGCTGTAAGTAAAAAATGTCTGCTGTAAGTAAAAAATGTCGGCTGTAAGTCAAAAATGTCGGCTGTAAGTCAAAAATGTCGGCTGTAAGTCAAAAATGTCGGCTGTAAGTCAAAAATGTCTGCTTAAGTCAAAAATGTCTGCTTAAGTCAAAATTGTCTGCTTAAGTCAAAAATATATTCTATAATTGGAAGTGACGTAAGGTTTGACTCGGCAAGAACGATCTCATTAAAAAGACTACAAATGATTTTAATCTTCATTGAATTTTTCCCTTTTATTTTGCAGGTGTTCGGATCGTACTTGGCGTTTTGTGGCATCGGTCTCAAGAATGCTCAGTTGTATGAACGTTCTTTACTGGAGAACAGAAGAAATCAGGTGAGAGATCTGAAGGTTGGGAACTAGGATTCGTTTATTCAGAGCAACAGCACTTTTGATTGAGCCAATACTGTGATCCTGGTGTGTGTTGTGAACCTGGTGTGTGTTGTGAACCTGGTGTGTGTTGTGAACCTGGTGTGTGTTGTGAACCTGTTTGTGTTGTAAACCTGGTGTGTGTTGTGAACCTGGTGTGTGTTGTGAACCTGGTGTGTGTTGTGAAACTGATATGTGTTGTGAACCTGGTATGTGTTGTGAACCTGTTTGTGTTGTGAATCTGTTTGTGTTGTGAATCTGTTTGTGCTCAGTTGTATGAACGTTCTTTACTGGAGAACAGAAGAAATCAGGTGAGAGATCTGAAGGTTGGGAACTAGGATTCGTTTATTCAGAGCAACAGCACTTTTGATTGAGCCAATACTGTGAACCTGGTGTGTGTTGTGAACCTGGTGTGTGTTGTGAACCTGGTGTGTGTTGTGAACCTGGTGTGTGTTGTGAACCTGGTGTGTGTTGTGAACCTGTTTGTGTTGTAAACCTGGTGTGTGTTGTGAACCTGGTGTGTGTTGTGAACCTGGTGTGTGTTGTGAAACTGATGTGTTGTGAACCTGTTGTGTGTTGTGAACCTGGTGTGTGTTGTGAACCTGGTGTGTGTTGTGAACCTGGTGTGTGTTGTGAACCTGTTTGTGTTGTAAACCTGTTTGTGTTGTAAACCTGGTGTGTGTTGTAAACCTGGTGTGTGTTGTGAACCTGGTGTGTGTTGTGAACCTGGTGTGTGTTGTGAAACTGATGTGTGTTGTGAACCTGGTGCGTGTTGTGAACCTGTTTGTGTTGTGAATCTGTTTGTGTTGTGAATCTGTTTGTGTTATGAACCTGGTGTGAACCTGGTGTGTGTTGTGAACCTGTTTGTGTTGTGAACCTGATGTGTGTTGTGAGTCTGGTGCGTGTTGTGAACCTGTTTGTGTTGTGAACCTGATGTGTGTTGTGAGCCTGGTGCGTGTTGTGAATCTGTTTGTGTTATGAACCTGGTGTGAACCTGGTGTGTGTTTTGAACCTGGTGTGTGTTGTGAACCTGGTATGTGTTGTGAACCTGTTTGTGTTGTGATCCTGGTGTGTGTTGTGAATCTGTTTGTATTGTGAACCTGATGTGTGTTGTGAACCTGGTGTGTGTTGTGAACCTGTTTGTCTTGTGAATCTGTTTGTGTTATGAACCTGGTGTGTGTTGTGAACCTGGTGTGTGTTGTGAACCTGGTGTGTGTTGTGAACCTGTTTGTGTTGTGAACCTGTTTGTGCTGTGATCCTGTATGTGTTGTGAACCTGTTTGTGTTGTGAACCTGTTGAGTGCTGTGAACCTGTTGTGTGTAGTGAATATGTTGTGTGTTGTGAACCTGATGTGTGTTGTGAACCTGATGTGTGTTGTGAGCCTGTTCGTATTGTGATCCTTTGTGTGTCGTAAACTTAAATGTGTCGTGTGCCAGAAAGCGTCTTGAGCCTGTTCATAAGTTTGTTTAAACATCTTCATCTTAAGACTGTCCTATTTTTTTTTTTAAATCTCCGCGATCTTCCTAGAAACAAGGGTTCTCAAAATGGAGATGTCACGAGGTCCACGGAAATGGAGTGGGTCAGATTGTTTTCCTTTCGTGAAAGCATATTATAGTATCTATATATATAAAAATGTCTAACTTAATATTTCAATAATTGAAACATGAAATGCGAATGTAGCATGGCATCAGTTTAGAAGGTTTGTTATCAAGTGGAGTACAATACTTCATCGCAAACTTAAGTATTCGACCATTTATTTAGAAATGAGACCATTTCTAACTCCAAACGCTATCAACCACCTCAATCAACCACCTCAATCAACCACCTCAATCAACCACCACAATCAACCACCACAATCAACCACCACAATCAACCACCACAATCAGCCACCACAATCAACCACCACAATCAACCACCACAATCAACCACCTCAATCAACCACCTCAATCAACCACCTCAATCAACCACCTCAATCAACCACCACAATCAACCACCACAATCAACCACCTCAATCAACCACCACAATCAACCACCTCAATCAACCACCACAATCAACCACCTCAATCAACCACCACAAGTGTGATATTCTTTCACTAACTCCAGATTCTTTCACTGGCCTGAGATTATTTCACTAGCCTGAGACAGATTCTTTCACTAGCCTGAGATTATTTCACTAAATCTAGATAACATCGCTAGCCTGAGATTCTTTCACTAACTCCAGATTCTTTCACTAGCCTGAGATTCTTTCACTAGATCTAGATAACATCGCTAGCCTGAGATTCTTTCACTAAATCTAGATTACATCACTAGCCTTAGAGTCTTTCAAAAGGCCTGAGATTCTTTCATTAGCCTAAGATTCTTTCACTAGCTTAAGATTCTTTCACTAACCTGAGATTCTTTCACTAAGCTTAGATTCTTTCACTAACCTGAGATTCTTTCACTAACCTGAGATTCTCTCAATATATTTGACAGATTTCAGCTTCTCGTGCAACCTTTCAATCTGCAGAACAAAAATTTCATATTTTTTTATAGTATCTGTCAAGATAGGACTACACATAGTATTTGTCGAGATGGAACTAAACATTCGTGTGTCTTAGTTATCAGCAAAATTAAGTCTATTTCTATCCGCCCATCTAACTTGTATCATCTGTCACCTACCTTTATTCTGCCACACTCGCTGACAACTCAATACAAAATATAGGCTAATTATTCCATTGACGTCAAAGCTTTTTATTTATTTCAACGAAACAATTTTTTTTTTGTGTAGTTCCAATCTGAAACATGATGACAGATGATTCATGAAGTCAAGAAATGTATCGAGATGGCTAAAATAATTAATAGTTTCCATGGCAACCGTTCATTGCTGATTTGTTATTAACAAACCAACAGGATCTAATTTATTAGCTAAAAACTTTTTTATATTCTTCATCATCCACGACGCCAACACCATCAACATCACCAACATCATCAACATCACCAGCATCATCAATATCATCAACATCACAAACATTTTCAACACCTCAACATCACAAACATTTTCAATACCATCAACATCACCAACATTTTCAACATCACAAACATTTTCAACACCATCAACATCACCAACATTTTCAACATCACAAACATTTTCAACACCATCAACATCACCAACATTTTCAACATCACAAACATTTTCAACACCATCAACAAGACCAACATCACCCACATCATCAACAAAAACATCATCAATATCACCAACATCACCAACATCATCAATATCATCAACATCACAAACATTTTCAACACCTCAACATCACAAACATTTTCAACACCATCAACATCACCAACATTTTCAACATCACAAACATTTTCAACACCATCAACATCACCAACATTTTCAACATCACAAACATTTTCAACACCATCAACATCACCAACATTTTCAACATCACAAACATTTTCAACACCATCAACAAGACCAACATCACCCACATCATCAACAAAAACATCATCAATATCACCAACATCACCAACATCATCAATATCATCAACATCACAAACATTTTCAACACCTCAACATCACAAACATTTTCAACACCATCAACATCACCAACATTTTCAACATCACAAACATTTTCAACACCATCAACATCACCAACATTTTCAACATCACAAACATGTTCAACTCCATCAACAAGACCAACATCACCCACATCATCAACATCAAAAACATCATCAATATCACCAACATCACAAACATCATCAACATCACCAACATCATCAACATTACCAACATCATCAATATCACCAACATCACCAGCACTATCAACATCACCAACACCATCAACATATACAACACCATTAATATCACCAATACCATCAATATCACCAACATCAACAACATCAACAACATCCTCAATATCACCAACATCCTCAATATCACCGACATCACCAATATCAACAAAACCATCAATATCACAACATCACCAACATCACCAACATAACCAACATCACCAACATCACCAACATCACCAACAACATCAATATATACAACACCATTAATATCACCAATACCATCAATATCACCAATATCAACAACATCAACAACATCAACAACACCATCAATATTCCCAACATCCTCAATATCACCGACATCCTCAATATCACCAACATCACCAATATCAACAACGCCATCAATATCACAACATCACCAACATCACCAACACCATCAATATATACAACACCATTAATACCATCAATATCACCAACATCAACAACATCAACAACATCAACAACACCATCAATATCACCAACATCCTCAATATCACCAACATCCTCAATATCTCCAACATCACCAACATCACCAACATCAACAACACCATCAATATTACAACATCACCAACATCACCAACATCATCAATATCACCAACATCATCATTATCACCAACATCACCGGCGTGCTATGAAATAAATTTCACATCTCTTCCACATCTAAACCAGATTCGCCATCATGGGATTCAAATCAGTAATTTTGTATATGACAGCATATTCAGTACTATGTAGATGACTTCATGGTCAGTGCTGTTGTAGATGAAAGAATGGTCAGTACTGTTGTAGATGAGAGCATGGTCAGTACTGTTGTAGATAACAGCAGGATCAGTGATGTTGTAGATGACAGCATGTTCAGTGCTGTTGTAGATGACAGCATGGTCAGTACTGTTGTAGATAACAGCATCGTCAGTGCTTTTGTAGATGACAGCATGGTCAGTACTATTGTAGATGACAGCATGGTCAGTGCTGTCGTAGATGACAGCATGGTCAGTCCTTTTGTAGATCACCTAATAAAAGTTAGGATACTGGTCAAGCCACGGTTGCCACACGTCACCAATACGTGTACGGCTTTTTGTGTGCAGGGTGCGCTGACGTTAGGCTCAAGGCTAAAAGATGGGGGGGGGGCACTGTGGGGTAGGGGTGAAGTGTAAGTTGGACACGACTGATAAATGTGATTTGGTTGTAACTTGGTGGGTACGGTGGACAGAGGTCATGGGTTGTAACTTGGTAGACAAGGTGGACAGAAGTAATGGGTTGTAACTGGGTAGGCTCGGTGGACAGAAGTAATGGGTTGTAACTGGGTAGGCACTGTGGACAGAGGTAATGGGTTGTAACTGGGTAGGCACGGTGGACAGAGGTAATGTGGTGTTACTTGGTAGGCACGGTGGACAGAAGTAATGTGGTGTAACTGGGTAGGCACGGTGGACAGAGGTAATGTGGTGTTACTTGGTAGGCACGGTGGACAGAGGTAATGTGGTGTAACTTGGTAGGCACGGTGGACAGAGGTAATGTGGTGTTACTTGGTAGGCACGGTGGACAGAAGTAATGTGGTGTAACTGGGTAGGCACGGTGGACAGAGGTAATGTGGTGTAACTTGGTAGGCACGGTGGACAGAGGTAATGTGGTGTAACTTGGTAGGCACGGTGGACAGAGGTAATGTGGTGTAACTTGGTAGGCACGGTGGACAGAGGTAATGTGGTGTAACTTGGTAGGCATGGTGGACAGAGGTAATGTGGTGTAACTTGGTAGATACGGGGGGACAGAGGTAATGTGGTGTAACTTGGTAGGTACGTGGACAGAGGTAATGTGGTGTAGGCTGTTGGTTTCTGGGTAGGATGGACTAATTATTACAGCTTGTAAAATGATGTCATGATTGAACACACAAATCCCATCTCACCACGAAAAAGATTTCATTTAGCTGTGACAAAAATATTCAATGATTTTTTTTTAAAAGGTTGTGAAATCTGTACTAATGTCTAACACTGTACAAATGTCCAACGCCGTAGTATGATTATTTTAAAGAGTACATGAAATAATTCAACTGAAACATGGATTGAAGAACATGCTCCACTTCACTGAGTATAATCCTATAATGGAAATTTTTTTTTTTTAATCACGTTGACCTGAAATGACAATAATACTTGAATAAACCTATTTGGTGTCAATAATTTATCTTTATTTAGGCATCTTTCGACCTGAGCGATATTGGATTTCTAAAATATGTTATCATTTACAGACGTTCTTCCTATCTTACTGACCATAGGGTTGATAATATGATGTCCATACAAACAGATTCACTCACATATATATTGCCATAGAACATGTTTGCCGCCTTTAGATGTATGTTATATATAAATATCTTTAAGATGTGGGGGTCTTTATGTTTGCTAGGAGTGAATCTATGAGCTGTTACAAAAGATTGTTATTGACACATGTTCACAAAAGATTGTTATTGACATGTTGACAAGAGATTGTTTTTGACATGTCGATAAGAGATTGTTATTGAAACATGTTGACACGTGATCTTTATTGACACATGTTGACAAGTGATAGTTATTGACACATGTTGACAAGAGATTGTTATTGACATGTTGACAAGAGATTGCTATTGACATATGGTGACAAAAGATTGTTAATGACATGTTGACAAGTGATTTTTATTGACATGTTGACAAAAGATTGTTATTGACACATGTTGAGAAGAGTTTGTTATTGACATGGTGACTAGAGATAGTTATTGACACATGTTGACAAGAGATTGTTGTTTGCACATGTTGACAAGAGATTGTTATTGACACATTTTGAATAGAGATTGTTATATACACATGGTGACAAGACATTGTTATTGAATCATGTTGACAAAAGAGTGTTATTGACACATGTTGACAAAAATTGTTATTGACACATGTTTAGAAATGTCATGCGAATCAAATTTGTTTAAATTTACTGTATCCATATTAAGTTGTCAGGGTAAAACAACGTCATTACTTTTAAAATGTTATCAGATTTACATCAAAGCCATGTCACACACCATTCTAGAGCCTAACAAGCCATGTCACACACCATTCTAGAGCCTAACAAACCATGTCACACACCATTCTAGAGTCTAAATAAACCATGTCACACACCATTCTAGAGCCAAGCATCGTCACAAGAACAAAGAAAGTTAAAAATCCAAATTGCAATACACCAATAAAGATCACTAAAAGTGTTTGAAACTTGACCTTAGACACACGACCTTCACTTGTGTGTACCTTGACCTTAGACACACGGCCCTCACTTGTTTCAACCTTGACCTTAGACACGCGACCTTCACGTGTTTGAACCTTGGCCCTAGACAAGCGGTCTTCAATTGTTCATAAAGGAGACATGTTTGAAATGTCACCAAAATATTCACCAGACGTTTTCTGATACATATTTCTTTCTGTCTTTGTCAACTTGAAAACAATGCCTTCTCAAATGAACATTGTGTGTGTGTGTGTTGTGGGGGGGGGGGGGGGGTGCGTGGGCGTTCTCAAATGAACATTTTGTGTTTGTGTTGTTTTTTTTTCCTCCAATCCCGCACGCAAACGTCCAATGAGTGTGCATTCATTATGCCCTGATACCTTACAGGAGAACGTTCGTTTTGCATGTATTACAAAAGGCTTTTGTAGCCGTCTTCGCCCTGATTTTGTTCCCAGGCCGTTCGAGTCTGCTCGTATGTCACCTCCCCTCCTCACATGATCAATCCGTGTGCTAGCATTCTGTAAACTCAACAATGTAAACAACCCTGTTGCAGTTCAATGCAACTTATTATGTTCTCCAGTGTGTAACACAGAATGCGATTGAATTGCTGGAGTTCAACTTCTAATGTTCTTTGGTTTGCATTATTGATCTACCGATAGGTCCGCGAGGCAGAGAAAAGGGATTTAGGGAAACGACTGATAACGGACCATTTAAAACCCAATAGTTGAACTAGAATTTAAAACGTTGTCATCTTTGTGAACATCAATATGTGTATGTGAAGTGTTCTACTTCACAAACACTTTGTGTCCACGTCACAAACATGGTGGTTCACGTCACAGACATGGTGTCTCACGTCACAAACATGGTGTCTCACGTCACAGACATGGTGTCTCACGTCACAGACATGGTGTCTCACGTCACAAACATGGTGTCTCACGTCACAAACATGGTGGTTCACGTCACAAACATGGTGGTTCACGTCACAAACATGGTGTCTCACGTCACAGAGATGGTGTCTCACGTCACAAACAGGGTGTCTCACGTCACAAACATGCTGTCTCACGTCACAAACATGGTGTTTCACGTCGCAAACAGGGTGTCTCACGTCACAGAGATGGTGTCTCACGTCACAGACATGGTGTCTCACGTCAGTAAAAGATGGTGTCTCACGGCACAAACGTGGTGTCTTGCGTCACAAACATAGTTGCTCACGTCACGAAGATGGTGTCTCACGTCACAATCATGGTGACTCATGTAACGAACTTGATGTCTCGAAACACAAACAAGGTGTCTCACGTCACAATCATTGTGACTGAAGTCACAATCATGGTGACTCATGTAACGAACATGGTGTCTCGCGTCACAAACATGGTGTCTCACGTCACAATCATGGTGACTCATGTAACGAACATTGGTGTCTCGCGTCACAAACAAGGTGTCTCACGTCACAATCATGGTGACTCATGTAACGAACATGATGTCTCGCGTCACAAACATGGTGACTCGTGAGTCACAATCATGGTGACTCATGTAACGAACATTGTGTCTCATGTCACAAAATTGTGTCTCCCGTTACAAAAATGACGTACCTCATGACTTATATGGCGTCTGACATCCACGCTGTGACGACTTTGGATCTCCGACTGGGAGGGGCTACACCTGCGGACCTGTAGGTCATCGATGGTGTCATTGAGTCATGTAGGTCATCGATGGTATCATTGAGACCTGTAGGGCATCGATTGTATCATTGAGATCTGTAGGTCATCGATGGTATCATTGAGACCTGTAGGCCATCGATGGTATTATTGAGATCTGTAGGCCGTCGATGGTATCATTGAGACCTGTAGGCCATCGATGGTACCATTGAGTCAAATCATGAAAGAATAATATCTGCTGGCAGATGGGATTTTATATGGTCCAACTACTTAACTAAAGCATACCATTTGTTAGTGATATTTTGTCTAACTACTTAACTAAAACATTAATTTAACATTTCTGCTCACTCCGGTATTAAGGTTTACTGCTGTTCTAACCTTTTTCACAAGTTGTGCAACCCCCTCCCCCCCCCCCCCCCCCCCCACCCACCACACACCATCTAAACAATATTTTTTTTTTTTTTTTTTTTTTTTTTTTTTTTTTTTTTTTTTTTTTTTTTTTTTTTTTTATTAAGGTTTACTGCTGTTCTATCCTTTTTCCCAAGTTGTGCCACCCCCCCCCCCCCCCCACACACACACACACAACCTAAATTTTCATAATTAATTTTGTTTTGTTTTTTTAATTTTAATTTATTTATTTTTATTTTATTTTTTTTTGCCTAAAAAGCCATAATCATAATTTTTTTTTTTTAAAAAGACTTTCATAGTTTTTAGAAAATCAAATTTATTGTTTCCCACTTGTCTCTCTTTATAGCGATTTATGTAGACACACTAAAATAAACGAACTTAAAATGACGACGTAGCATCTCATTTGCAACCATTTCCACACTGTACGTCCCTATTATAAGTCCAACCTGGTCTAGCATTTCCTGGCTGTACGACTCTCGTATATGTCCAACCTGGTCCAGTATTTCCACACTGTAAGTCGCTAGTATAGGTCCAACCTGATCCAGCATTTCCACACTGTACGTCGCTAGTATTGGTCCAACCTGGTCCAGTATTTCCACACTGTAAGTCGCTAGTATAGGTCCAACCTGATCCAGCATTTCCACACTGTACGTCGCTAGTATTGGTCTAACCTGATCCATCATTTCCACACTGTACGTCGCTAGTATATGTCCAACCTGGTCTAGCATTTCCTCATTGAACTGGCTCAGAGAAAATGGTGTTTGACAAGCAACAAACACAACAACCTCAGTTTAGCCAGGTAACTCGTCCACTTACTCATCCAAATAATTCGTCCATTTACTCAGCCAGGTTACTGGTCCACCTACTCAGCCAAGTAATTCATCCACTCACTCAGCCAGGTTACTCGTTCACTTACGCAGCTTGCCGGGTTACTCGTCCACTTACCCAGCCAGGTTACTCGTCCACTTACACAGCCAGGTTACTCGTCCACTTACCCAGCCAGGTTACTCGTCCACTTACAATGACATGTTTGAACAAGTTCGCCGTATTTACCCGAGAAAAATGGTTACCGGAAATTTGATTGAAAGAAATTACGTCGACGGTAAATTGATCGACGGTAATTTGATCGAACGGAAATTTGGTCGAATCTTTGTTTCCGTTCGCACGTTGAAATTTTCGTCAAATTTCTTTTTGAACGCACTATACTATTTAGTAAAACAAAATAATTCGTTCAAAAAGAAATTTGATGCAAATTTTTACGTAAAAATTGAAAAGAAGATTCTACCAAATTTCCGTTCGATCATATTACCGTCGACCAATTTACCGTCGACGAAATTTCTTTCGATCAAATTTCCGGATACGGAGAAAAATAGCAGATACTTTTTTTTAAAGATTCAAGGTCAACTATTTTTAACTATATTGTTCTCCTTTGACTTTCTGCTAGTTTTGTGCTTGAACAATATGTTAGTTGTCTGCTTGTACAATCTGTTAATTGTCTGTTATCACAATATGAAAGTTTTCTCCAAGCACAATCTGTAATTTGTCTCCAGGCACAATCTGTAATTTGTCTCCAGGCACAATCTGTAATTTGTCTCCAGGCACAATCTGTAATTTGTCTACAAGCACAATCTGTAATTTGTCTACAAGCACAATCTGTAATTTGTCTCCAGGCACAATCTGTAATTTGTCTCCAGGCACAATCTGTAATGTGTCTACAAGCACAATCTGTAATTTGTCTCCAGGCACAATCTGTAATTGGTCTACAAGCACAATCTGTAATTTGTCTCCAGGCACAATCGGTAATTTGTCTACAAGCACAATCTGTAATTTGTCTACAAGCACAATCTGTAATTTGTCTACAAGCACAATCTGTAATTTGTCTCCAGGCACAATCTGTAATTTGTCTACAAGCACAATCGGTAATTTGTCTACAAGCACAATCTGTAATTTGTCTACAAGCACAATCTGTAATTTGTCTACAAGCACAATCTGTATAATTTATGGATGTTAAACGGTATTGCAAAATACTTTTTATTATAATATTGGTATGATTATAATATAATGTATACACTTATTGTTATTGATAGGGGCTTTGTCAGAGTTGGCTTTGCTGCGACACTTCTAAAAATAGATATATTTATAACTCCTGTTCTCGTTCTTTTATGTTAATCATTGTATAAACCGATAACCGATTTAAAGTAACCGGTTCAAAACCGGTTCACAACCGGTTCAAAACCGGTTCACCAAAAATATCTGATGTTAAACATCCTTAGTTAAGTTATGCTGCAATTCATAGCTAGACACATATCTTTTAACGTTACATATTCCCTAATGTCATCTGTGCCATGTAGGGAACCCAACCAGACATGACATATCAATATCCACTCAAGGCAGCTGTATGTAACAGGTACAGCTGGACCTATCTAGAAATTTTAGGACTTAGCAAGAGATGGCATATCCATATATCCATGAATGTCTTTTGTCTGACACAGGTGCTGCTGGACCTAGCCACAGATGACATATCCATATCCACTAATGTCATCTGTCTGACACAGGTGCTGCTGGACCTAGCCAGAGATGACATATCCATATATCCATATCCACTAATGTCATCTGTCTGACACAGGTGCTGCTGGACCTAGCCAGAGATGACATATCCATATATCCATATCCACTAATTTCATCTGTCTGACACAGGTGCTGCTGGACCTAGCCAGTGATGACATATCCATATATTCATATCCACTAATGTCATCTGTCTGACACAGGTGCTGCTGGACCTAGCCAGTGATGACATATCCATATATCTATATCCACTGTCATCTGTCTTACACAGGTACTGTTGGACCTAGCCAGAGTGATATTTGAAGAACAAAGTAACGTCGCCTACCTCATTCACAAGATCATGATGCACACCCAATCCTTGCTGCAGTGCCAGAGATGTCAGGTGCTGCTTGTGGAGGATGCTGCCAAGGTAAGACACAATGACCAGAGATGTCAGGTGCTGCTTGTGGAGGATGCTGCCAAGGTAAGACACAATGACCAGAGATGTCAGGTGCTGCTGGTGGAGGATGCTGCCAAGGTAAAACACAATGACCAGAGATGTCAGGTGCTGCTGGTGGAGGATGCTGCCAAGGTAAGACACAATGACCAGAGATGTCAGGTGCTGCTGGTGGAGGATGCTGCCAAGGTAAGACACAATGACCAGAGATGTCAGGTGCTGCTGGTGGTTGATGCCGCCAAGGTAGCAAACAATGGGCAGGATTGCTGGCTTAAAGGTTGTAAAATACCGATTGGGGTGCAATGATGGGGTGCAATGATGGGGTGCAATGATGGGGTGCAATGATGGGGTGCAATGATGGGGTGCAATGATGGGGTGCAATGATGGGGTGCAATGATGGGGTGCAATGATGGGGTGCAATGATGGGGTGCAATGATGGGGTGCAATGATGGGGTGCAATGATGGGGTGCAATGATGGGGTGCAATGATGGGGTGCAATGATGGGGTGCAATGATGGGGTGCAATGCTCATTGGTTTGGATGATTGGGTGGAATACGTTTTGCTGAGTGTCGCATGGCACGTCTATGTGTCAAAGGTCAGATCGTGTCAAAGGTCAAGCATGTGTGTCCCATCACCGGTGTGAGGGTGATAGTATGCTGTTTTAAACTGTCTTACATTTTATTCTGTCACGTTGTGACACCATTCTGTCACATTGTGACACGCGCTTTAATGCTGTGTCGATATGAGCTGGGGCGTTTCTTCTCTCTTTCTCTCTCTTTCTCTCTCTCTCTCTCTCTCTCTTTCATCCCTCACTATCCCTCTCTCTCACTCCCTCTCCCTCTAACTCTCTCTCTTTCTCCCTCTCTGTCCCTCCCTCTCAATCCCTCTCTCTCACTCCCTCTCCCTCTAACTCTCTCTCTTTCTCTCTCTCTGTCCCCCTCTCTCTCTCTCTCTTTCACCCTCTCTGTCCCTCTCTCTCACTCCCTCTCTCTCACTCCCTCTCCCTCTAACTCTCTCTTTCTCCCTCTCTGNCCTCTCTCTCTCTCTCTCTCTCCCTCTCTGTCCCTCTCTCTCTCTCCCTCTCTCTCCCTCCCTCTCCCTCTCTCTCTCTCTCTCTCCCTCTCTCTCTCTCTCTCTCTCTCTCTCTCTGTGTCCCTCTCTCTCTCTCTCTCTTTCTCCCTCTCTGTCCCTCTCTCTCACTCCCTCTCCCTCTAACTCTCTCTCTCTCTCTCTCTATTTATCTATCTCATCTTCTCTCTCTCCGCTCATTTATCAATGTGTAGCACACACTTGTACTCTCAGCTTCTGCCACTCATTCTGTCAAAGTGTCCTAGAAAATTTCAACAATTTCAAAAATCAAGCTTTGCTCGATGCTGAAAACGTAATAAAATAGCCAGCAATTTGTCGCCATTAAAGTGAAATGTTAATCAATATGAAATAGCTGGCAGCCCAGTATGGCCTGCATAATAAAGGCATGGGATTAGAAAGGGGAAAAAATAGCTTTTCTTTAAAAAGCCCAGTTGTTCAATGTTTTAGGAAATATGTGAAACGAGTTACAGGAAAACTTGAACATGTCGGCAAGAAGCCTCCTTTAGCGAACAAACAACGGGTAACACAAATATAAATATTAATATAAATATTTAGCTGAAATGTAGTATCCGGGAGGATAGCAAGAGGAATAGACCATTTGTAGGTAAGTGAGTTAATATAGGAATTGGGGGAATGAAGAGAGGAAACGTAAGTCCACGGCGATGGGTTGTGAAAAGGACGGTGTGGAGAAAAGACTCAACACGTGAAGGAGAAGATGAGACATTCATGTCATGTGGTGTCAAGGTCCCATAAGTATGTATCACTTTGTTCTCTAAGTTCACCTTGGAGGGCGTGTTGGTACAGGAAACCATGGCGGTGATGGTAAAGTCACTTGAGCCCTTGTGGTCGCTACTGTTGAAGCGTTTTGAGATAGGAAGCTGTCTTGCGTGATATTTCGAGGTTGCTCAGTAAATCTGTCCGAGAGACACCGCCCAGTCTCGCCCAGATAAGTTGTATGGCAGCGGGCAGAAACAGTGACGTAGATAACATAGCAGCTGGTTTTATTTTTAAAAATGCCCTTAGGGAAGGGACCGCAATGAGAGGCTGGGATATTAAAAATTAAAATGTTGCGGGGGTCAAGGTCGGCGAGGAGAAAGGCTCGGTTCTTAAAGATAACATGTTTGGCCATTGAAATGTGAGAATCAGTTTGGTCCTCTCGCCTTTGTCACTCAAATGACACTCGCAGCTGCTTGGCACATGTCCGTTCAGTGAATGGGTGAGGCAATATCTGTCCACCGAGTCGATGAGTGAGGCACCCCTATGCTTTAATATTAAAAATGTGGCTCACTTATAACCACATAAATACTTAAATGTGTGGCCCCTAAAATCAGATGTCTTTATCCAGCCTCTCACCTACCAAGTCCTTGGGCTTCATGCCAACACGTTCCTTGTTTTATTCCGTCTTATTTCGGGTTTTCCCATAACTTTCCCATAACTTTCCCATAACTTTCCCATAACTTTCCCATAACTTTCCCATAACTTTCCCATAACTTTCCCATAGCTTTCCCATAGCTTTCCCATAACTTTCCCATAACTTTCCCATAACTTTCCCATAACTTTCCCATAACTTTCCCATAACTTTCCCATAACTTTCCCATAACTGTCCAATGTTTCATTAAAATTAGTTGCCTGGTTTTATAAACTTTTATACGTGTTTGTCCATATGGCCCTAATAACAACGGACACATAAAAGTTGAGTGTCCTAACCACACATAACAGTTGAGTGTCCTAACCACACATAACGTTTGAGTGTCCTAACCACACATAACGGTTGAGTGTCCTAACCACACATAACGGTTGAGTGTCCTAACCACACATAACGGTTGAGTGTCCTAACCACACATAACGGTTGAGTTTCCTAACCACACATTACGGTTGAGTGTCCTAACCACACATAACGGTTGAGTGTCCTAACCACACATAACGGTTGAGTGTCCTAACCACACATAACGGTTGAGTGTCCTAACCACACATAACGGTTGAGTGTCCTAACCACACATAACAGTTGAGTGTCCTAACCACACATAACGTTTGAGTGTCCTAACCACACATAACAGTTGAGTGTCCTAACCACACATAACGGTTGAGTGTCCTAACCACACATAACAGTTGAGTGTCCTAACCACACATAACAGTTCCGTGTTCTAACCATGCACAACAGATGAGTGTCCTATAACCACAATTAACAGTTGAGTGTCCTAACCACACATAACATTTGAGTGTCCTAAAATAGTGTTGAGTGTTATAAATTAGTCGTGATGATCAATATTAAGAAATTGAACTCCAAAGACGAATCCCAGCTCACTAGGCGATGATTCCACCCCCCCCCCTCCACCCCCTTTCGCTTCCCGTTACATTCTCTGGCTTTGTATCAGATTTCGGGAAAGCCAAAGTAATCTTTAATTGTGACTGGACACTTGAACAAAAACTCAGTAGGACTAAATTCTTTTTTGTCTGCTCTCAATCCTGAATGATTTCCTCCCTTTTATTATTGGCCTGACTTACCTCCCTCCCTCCTATGTTCTTGTCCATAGAATTCTAATTGAATTCCGGGTTAGGCGGATGGATTCCTTGCAGTCTTGGACACACGGAGTGACTCCATAAAGAGTGCATTCGGAAAACGCCAGGGAATATGTTGCACTTTACGATGGGTGGATGTTTCCTGATGTAGCCGAGAAACAAAATGATTTGTTACCGTAACAATGTGTTGGTTGGCATGATATCCTTCTAATCGCATAATAATAAATAAGATATGAACTCGATGTGGTCTGTGTGGCAACCAAATTTATTCTCAACTGTACAGTATTTTTACACCCCACATCACACGACCACTCACTTCAGTCATCAAACAAAATTATCACATATTTAAGTTAAGACATTAATGAAAACAATTCAGGAAATAAGTAAAACAAAGCAGGGTCAAACCTGAAAAACGGGAACGCAACAAAACACCGAACGTGTCGGCATGAAGCCTTCGTCAGCGAACAAACAACAGAAAAAAAGAGAATAAAATATGTTTTTTTTAAAAAGCACTTAGCTGTGAAGTATTATTCGAGAGGAGAGCAAAAGCATTGTGAAACAACTGACCACGTCCAGTCAGATAACAAGATAACAAGACAGGAAAAGCATGGCATTAAGTTCAGTCAGTACACAGGACAATATCGGTCAGTCGAACAGTTAACTAACTGACACAGTCCCTTTGTTTTAGATCATAAACGTTTCTAAGTTGGATAATAAAATGCATTTGTAAGTGTTCAAAATAATTCAAGTTAAATGTTAACAAGTTATCATTAGTCACGTGCATCAAAGGGTTGTAGTGTTGGCCGAGTGCCCTTACATCTGTAGTGTTGGTCGAGTGCCCTTACATCTGTAGTGTTGGCCGAGTGCCCTTACATCTGTAGTGTTGGCCGAGTGCCCTTACATCTGTAGTGTTGACCGAGTGCCCTTACATATGTAGTGTTGGCCGAGTGCCCTTACATCTGTACTGTAAGTGCGCATACATTGTCATAAAATGATTTGATCACTTCATTCCTTGTCTTGTCCTAAGTTGAACCTATCGGACTCACAACAAAAGTATTGCCTCTCTTGCAGGCACTATTTTCGCAAGTCTACGATCTGCAAGCCTCAGATTTTGACAACGATGATTCTTATAACAGAGAAGGGTAAGTGGGTCGGATTATGGTAAGTGAGACCGATTAGGGTAAGTGGGTCGGATTATGGTAAGTGGGTCGGATTAGGGTAAGTGGGTCGGATTAGGGTAAGTGGGTCGGATTAGGGTAAGTGGGTCGGATTAGGGTAAGTGGGTCGGATTAGGGTAAGTAGGTCGGATTAGGGTAAGTGGGTCGGATTGGGGTAAGTGGGTCGGATTAGGGTAAGTGGGTCGGATTAGGGTAAGTGGGTCGGATTAAGGTGAGTGGGTCGGATTAAGGTGAGTGGGTCGGATTAAGGTGAGTGAGTCGGATTAAGGTAAGTGGGGCGGATTAAGGTAAGTGGGGCAGGTTAGGGTAAGGGGCGGGTTAGGGTAAGGGGCGGGTTAGGGTAAGGGGGCGGGTTAGGGTAAGTCAGGTGGATTAAGTCAGGGGCTCTTGACCTGAGGGGCCAGAACCACTTAGGGGTGCGGGAGTTTCGGGTTTAGCTTAAGCCTTTGACCCCTCCTGGGACATAGACCTCTAGACGGTACATAGACCTCTAGACGGGACATTGACCGTCAACGAGATTTTTCCATTCATCAGTGTCAGGAGGTGGGGGGGGGGGGGCTAGAAAAATACAATTTAACGTAAAACAAGCGAAAACATACCCCAAAGGGTGTGTGGGGTGGGGGGGGGTGTTTACAGGAAATATTTTGAAATCATTGGAGGGTACGGCGCTACAAAGTGGTTTAGAACCCCTGAATTAGGATGAGAGATAAGGGGAAGCACGAAAGATTAGGGCTTTACAGAAAGATTTGAACACGTGCGACAGATCAGGGTGAGACAGATTTGGACAAGTGATACAGATTAGAGCTCGTGAGGCAGATTAGGGTAAGTGAAACAGATTAGGGTAAGTGGGCTAGGATTAGGGCAAGTGAGACAGATTAGGGAGAGGGATACAGATTAGGGTAAGGGGCGCAAGGGAGACAGATTACAGTGAGACAGAACTATCTCTATCTCTCCCTCAAATACAAATTCTGTCATCTGTCTTATTTATACTATTTATACATAATTTCATATTCACTTTTCCATTGTTTCTCTCTCTTCTCTCTTTGTCCCTTTACCGTCAACTGTATGTTTAATGTTTATGCCTCTCTTTCTCCCTCTCCCTTCCTCTATATATTTCTTTCGCTCCCTCCCTTCCTTTTACTCTCTTCCCATATCCTCCATTCTCCCCAAAACATATGATTTTTCTCTCTCGCTCTCTCTGTCTCATCAACTAACAGTGTTTCCTTGTCTCCATCTCTACCCCTCCCTGTGTCTTTCACTCACATGCAATTAAAAAAAATATGTGTGTATATCTCTCCCTGTCTCGTCAATGCTTTGTCACTTGTTTTTCTCTTCCCCCCTCTCTTCCACCCTCTCTTCCTCACATCTCGTCTCTCTTCACAGTGTTTCTCTCTCGCTCCCATCAACTAAGAATGGGTCAAATTCTCTGTCTACCTTTCTCTCCACCCTCTCTCTAACATCCCTCTTTCTCTCAACCCTCTCTACATAGCCACACTCTCTCTAACTACCCTCTCTCTACCCACCCTCTCTCTACCCACCCTCTCTCTACCTACCCTCTCTCTACCCACCCTCTCTCTACCCACCCTCTCTCTACCCACCCTCTCTCTACCACCCTCTCTCTACCCACCCTCTTTCTACCCACCCTCTCTCTACCCACCCTCTCTCTACCCGCCCTCTCTCTACCCACCCTCTCCCTACCCACCCTCTCTCTACCCACCCTCTCTCTACCCACCCTCTCTCTCCCCACCCTCTCTCTACCCAGCCTATCTCTCCACACCCTCACTCTGCCTCTCTTAACCTAGACCTCATCTTCCATCAACTAACAGTGTGTTCTCTCCCCAGCCCCCATGAGCCGCGATTCCCCATCAACATTGGTATAACAGGCTTTGTGGCTGCTACCGGGGAGGTGAGAACGCTTCATTTCTCTCGTCTTTCTAGAGTCGTGCTCCTCTTTGTTTCCATAGTTACGGTTGTTTGTTTTGACGGAATTTCCTTGTGTCACGATACATCCATATTTCTAGAGAATTCTGATTAGCTCTGGGCAGTATCTGCCTCCAGCCCAGGCCATGTCCTGGCGAATGTGTCCACATTTAGCAGCAGGGATATTTTAGTGCTGACATAGTTCCACGCCCTCACAAGTTATCTCTCCTTTTTTTTTTCTCTCCCCCCCTCTTCCCCTTCCCTCTCTTTCTTTTTCTCTCTCTCTCTATCTCTATCCCTCTCTCTCACTCTCTCTCTCTCTTTCTCCTCTCTTTCTGTCATTTATTTTAACAATATTTTACTTGCTAGGATTTTAATTCATATAGCTTAACTAGGTTTTTTTCAACCAACTACAGAATAAATGTAGCATCAATTCGATTCGGCTACATCAATATTTTATCAAGTTGGAAATGAAAACTTTAACATGGCGTCTTTTTCTTTAGATCCTCAACATCCCTGATGCTTATACAGACCCTCGCTTCAACCAAGAGGTAAAAGATTTAAAATTTCTAAATTGTCCAAGCAGGATTTTACTCCACTTTAAACGTCTCTAAAAATTATAAACTTTGATTGCAATGTCTGTAAAAATATTAAAGGATGACAACATTATTATTTAAAAAGTCATTTTATTTAAATTTATAAATTAAATAAATTGTTAGTTAGCACCAGACAATTGTCCCAAGATGAGCAAGCAGCAGACAATTATCCCAAGCTGAGTTAGCACCAGACATTGTCCCAAGTAGAGGCCGAACCGAATTTCGGCTTTGGCTTCGGTTTCGGCGCCGAAAGTGGCCATTTTATCACTTTCGGCCAAGTTTCGGTTTCGGTCGAAACTGGAAAGTTAACTTTCGGCTTAATTTCGGTTTCGGCCGAAAGAGAAAAGTTAACTTTCGGTTTTTCTTCGGTTTCGGCCGAAATTGATTTAGACTTTCGGCCACTCGGCCACCCGGCCGAAAGTTACTCAGGTTTTCGGTCATTTAATACTAAGCGACAGCGATATTTTACAACAAACTAAGCGACATTTAAGAACAAATTAAGCGATCTTTGAGAACAAACTAAATGATATTTAGCTACAAACTAAACGACATTTATGAACAAACTAAATGATCTTTAAAAAAAACTAAGCGATCTTTAAGAACTATCTAAGCGATCTTTAATAACAAACTAAACGATCTCAAAGAACAAACTATACGATTTTTAATAACAAACTAAACGATCTTTAATAACAAACTAAACGATCTTTAATAACAAACTAAACGATTTTTAAGACCGAACTAAATGATCTTTAAGAACAAAACAAATGATCTTTAATGATTTATAAAAATAAACTAAGCGATCTTTAACAGA
>CAXITT010000054.1:489692-538328 GCA_964033795.1 Lymnaea stagnalis | reverse complement strand
ATGAGAGTGGGCCGCATCAAGTAATCCACAAAAAAGCGATTACAACTGTTACAATCTGGTCAACCTTTAAAAATAACAAAAAAATCATTAAGGGTTCTCAAGAACTAGGATTCACTTTCATTCACCTACTCACTGTTGCCAGAGAGCTGGCATACAAAAATATATAGAGACATTAAAAAAAAAAATCAGAATTAGATTAGTCGGTGAGATTCGACTGAAACCATCGCTGAGAGTCACGTTATGGATATGAGAATGGGGGAAACGGGCCGGCGCATTTACACTAAACTTTTCTGTCATGTAGCGGGCCGCAAAATATCGTCTTGCGGGTCACAAATGGCTCGCTGGCCGCGAGTTTGAGAACACTAAATTAGATTTTTATTTATTAATATTAACGATTATCTCATTTTTCGATGTAAGCAGAATGTATGCGGGAACGAATTTCAAAATATCTTAATATTTCATTTTCGGCTTCGGTTTCGGACGAAATTCATTTTTAACTTTCGGTCTTTTTTCGGTTTCGGCCGAAAGTCATTTTTAAACATTCGGCCTTTTTTCGGTTTCGGCCCAAAGTCATTTTAAACTTTTGGCCTATTTTCGGCTTCGGCCGAAATCAGAAAATCACTTTCGGTCGGTCTCTAGTCCCAAGCTATACCACATAACAAATGTCCCAATCTGTAGCACCAGACAATTGTCCCAAGCTACAGAACAAGAAAATTGTTCCAAGCTTTAGCACAAGACAAGTGTCACAACTGTAGCACCAGACAATTGTCCCAAGCTGAGTTAGCACCAGACTATGGTCCAAAGCTGAGTTAGCACCAGACTATGGTCCAAAGCTGAGTTAGCCCCAGACTATGGTCCAAAGCTGAGTTAGCCCCAGACAGTTATCCTAAGCTGAATTAGCACCAGACATTTGTCTCAATCTGTAGCACCAGACAATGGTCCGAAGCTGTGGCACCAGACAATTGCCCATAGCTGTAGCATCAGACAATTGTCCCAAGCTGTAGCACCAGACAATCGTCCCAAGCTGAGTTAGCACCAGACAATGGTCCCAAGCTGTAGCACCAGACAATGGTCCAAAGCTGAGTTAGCACCAGACAATTGTCCCAAGCTGTAGCACCAGACAATCGTCCCAAGCTGAAGTCCTTATCAAAAAAACCAAGAAATATTGTTCCGGGTCACAGAATAATTAGACCAAGGGTGAAAAAGAATTATTTCTATTAAAGAAGGAAGATCAGACAGCATTCTTGAACACAATAAAGTTCCTTCCACCTAAGCTGTCATGCTAATTCAAGGAAAGATCATAATATCTTCTTGTCAGCCTTTACAGAGCTTACTATCATTTAAGCTGATGACTGATCTGCAAAAAAGAAATATAATTAAACACTGATTCACTGATTCTGATTTTTTTTTTGACATACACATTTGAAATCGGGATATTGTTGTTAGAATCTAATTTGATTCACATTTCTAACTTTCATGATATATAGAATTAGGCGCTTACCAGGATTTATTGAACAAAAACAAATTAAAGAGGAGTAGAAAGGCTTTTACTTTGTTTTTGTCAGGTTTTAGCGCCCTCTCCTATTTTTTTTCTTTTTTAGGTAGGATATGTATATTTATATTATGTAAATTTAATTTATACTTATTTAAATGTGTTTTTTTGTTTGTACTGATGAAGGCATGTGCCGAAACGTTTACTTGTGTATAATGTATAATTATTATTGAAGCGTAACTCATATTGTTATATTGACACAATTTGTTATGTCTTATTAATCTATTTTAAAGCTTTATTGCGGTCCAACACTTTTTATAATCTGTATTTTCAACAAAATTTGCAGGTAGATGTTGGTACTGACTTTCGAACCCGTGCCATCCTCTGTATGCCAATCAAGAATGTCCATGGCAAGGTGATAGGTGTCAGTCAATTGGTCAACAAACTTGATGGAACAGCTTTCAACAAAAATGATGAAAATCTATTTGAGGTTTGTCACTTCTGTTATTTCAATTTTCTCATTAACAATTTTGTTACCGGTAATCAACTTAAATGTTGCCACTGTTAGCTCCTGGAAATAACATTCTCCTCATCAATATAGATGTATATTCCCAATAGGCTAAAATCATATTTATGTTGCACAATACAGTTATATATAATATTATAAAATGCAGCATTCAAATATTTACCATCAAAAACACAACTTGAGTTATGTAGAATTTGTGAGTGTCTTACTAATTTTGTGTTAGGACAGGATGTTGTAGCATATCAAGTCAAGTCCAGTGTTTTGCTTGAATTAATATCAAAACATAAAAATTTTTAAAATACCTTTTGCGCTTAAAAGCAATTTGCAATTTAAAGACATAAATTTCTTGGAATTTTGCACCAGTTGATTAATCTCCAGATGCATCGTTTTATATATTTTTTTATTATTTACATTTAATCATTTAAGCATTGGGATATCTATGACAGGCATTTGCAATATTTTGTGGCATGGGAATAAGTAACACCCAAATGTATGAGACAGCGGTGAGAGCTGTGGCCAAACAGAGAGTTGCCTTGGAAGTCATGTCTTACCATGCCATAGCTCCAGAAGAGGATGCTCACAAATTAAAAGTAATCTTTACATAGAAATTTATCTGATACTACTTAAGATGTGGTATCGGAACGTGACATTTAGTTTGAGCTGCAATATTTATCTCAAAATTGTACTTTTTATAACTTTTTTAAGGGAAAAATTTTAAATGTTTTAAAACAATAAATAGCCAGGGTCTATGAATTAAAATATTGATTTTATTTTTATAAGTTTTTGTTTATTTATATTTATTTCCTGACAGTAATGTTAAACTATAAGAATATCCTTTAAATCATATTTTTTAATTATAAAAATTAGTGTCTTTTAAAAACTTAAATCGCTATTAAAGCAGCTTTCACTGCCTTAAAGGTACTAAAAGAAAATCTATGTAGGCCTAATTGAATAAGTTTGTTTCATTAAATTTCATTAGCATTTTTGCAAGTTCAGTTTCAATTAAAATTGCAGGTCATTAAGTCTTATTTGTAATTCTTTTTTATCTGGCTGCTATAAAATAAATATGTTACGCCGAAGGCTACATTTCTTAATCAGGACTAAAATTGTTGTTAAAAAAATGCTTTTCAATTCTTGTGTCCTTTAAATTTTTCAAAAGTTTTTTTTTTTTTATCGAATTTAGATTTCATTTCAATTATGTCATCTTAGATTACAAAATGTATGCGATTCAACATTTCATGTTGATTGTTTAATGTCAGGGGCAATATTTGACTCTATTATTACAGAAAATGCCTATTCCCTCCAGCCAATATTATAATCTGCTTGACTACAAGTTCTGTGATTTTTCACTTGATGATGACAACACACTCAGGGCAACGATTCGAATGTTTCTGGACTTAGATTTATTAGAACATTTTAATATTGATTATGAGGTTTGTCTTAAGAGAAACAAATTGTTTGTGTTTTATTTATACCTTAAGAACCAAAGTTCTTTGCTATCCTTATAATCCAGCACTCAATGCATACATTTTGTTAATGCTTTGAAATATTTTTTAACTTATATTCAAAGTCCACGCCATAAATAATAAGAATCTTGCAGTTACCATTAAGAAATACAGTATGGGAAAAGCATACTTTCTCGAACTTTAAATAACAATCATGGTATGAATCTTTAAATCACAAAATATCTTTATCTTTTAATCCACAGATATTTTGTCGCTGGATGCTGAGTGTAAAAAAAAATTATCGAAATGTAACTTATCACAACTGGCGGCATGCCTTCAATGTTACACAAACCATGTTTTGTATGTTACAGGTAAATTATTTCTTGTACATGTTTTGTATGTTACAGGCTAGTTATTGCTTGCACATTAAAATGTCCAGCCTCATAAAGTAAATTTTAATATTATGTATTGGCCCAACTAAGTCAGTGCTTGTAGATGTTGACAATACAGAGGGCTTGGCAAAATTTCTCTCTCGAGTTGTTGACTTTAGAGCACCGGGAATTCCTGAAGGAGATGTTCCATTTTTAATATCCCAGTACTGCAATATCCTTTTGCCAATCTTCAGCTTGTTGACATATTGGGTTTGGTGGTTAGTTGTTGTTATCCAGTTTTGAGTACGTTACAGACCAATCATTGGAATAAGCAGTGAACTTTTACATAATATCACTGTAACGATGATATCACTTTTAGGATAGTAAGATTGTGAAGATAAGATCACTTTCGGTAACATATCTTGTCTAAGAAGGTGCTTACTATTAAGAATTATTACTAAAATTTTGATTTTTTTTTAAATTATCTTTGCTTTTAGCTTTTTATAAATGTGGTAATGTTTGGGACGTGAGTAGCAGTTTCCATCTTGTTCCTCTATCAGTCTGGCCAAATGAGCAACATCCTCACTGATGTAGAAAGACTAGCCCTCATGGTGGGTTGCCTTTGTCATGACCTTGACCACAGAGGAACAAACAATCAGTTCCAGCACAAGTAAGTTCATGTAGGATAGTGTCCCCCAAAGCCACTTATCTTGAGGGTGAAGATAAATTTTGGTCGAGAGGTTTGGAAACCTTGGAAGATTAAGAGGAAGGAGATGGAGGGAAATAATAATTGAGGAGTGAGAAGCAATTTAATTATATTAAATTTATGAAAAGACATATTTTTGTTTACAAAATTTAATCAGTTTATTAGGACTGATTTTTCATAGAATGTTTTAATGCAGGGGAAAAAAGAAACTTCAACATTAAAGTTTGGCAGGTTGGTAAGAGTTTTCAGTCATTAATTTTTTAGAAAACATATTTAAAGTCACCACTAATTCTTGTTTTGGAACCTTTTTTATGACATTTTGATGATTAAGGGGGTGACCAGCTACATGTTTAAGTATCTAAAATGTATATTATTACAAATGAAATTCATTTTACATCATGGTAGAATTGTATATGTAGTAGTGACATAGATAGAGTTTGTACCACATAAGGGTAAGTTAAATTTCCATCTCTACCCCCCAACCTCACAAAAACTGAAAATAACATCCAACATATTTTGAAGACTGTTTTCGAGGGAGGCTTACATAGGCAATAATTCTCAGAGGATTTCAATGACATTTGTCATATTTATGACAGTGGAAAAAGGGATTCATTTTTAATCCCCACTTTCCCTTGACATTACTTGCTGCATTTTTTTTTGTTCACTTTGAGGAAAGCTTCTGGGTCAACATGTTCTTTGGGTTTGTTTACATCCTTACAAACTTTCACATATTATCTTGTATTTTTTTAAATTTCCTTTCATCCATGTTGTCGTCAAAAGAAGACAGTCTCTCATTTTATAGGGAAAAATACTCTTCTTAAGATCTTCAGTAACTAAAGGGAGATAACTTTTTTTTAAAAAGATGGAGTAATAGCATGCCAGAAATAAATCCCGTCTCCCCTCCCCCTCTCCCCCAACCACACACACAAATAAATTTTGCTCATGATATATGGTTGTATTTTAAATACAATTTTTAATTCAAATGATGCATAAATAATAATTTTTTTTTAATTTCAGAACCATGAGTCCATTAGCTGAGTTATATGGCACATCCACAATGGAGCACCATCACTTTGACCAGTGCATTATGATTTTATCTACAAAGGTGAGCATTTTAACTTGCTCCATTAGGTTAAGAAATGTCATTTTAAAAGAGAGAACCTAAAATATATATAACATCACCATTCGTACTAGTGTTCATCCTCACCTTCAGACAGTGCTGGTCAAAACTATGAAAAAAACTCTGATCAGAAAACTGGTACTGGTGCTAAATATTTTACATAAATTCATTATTTATTCCTCCATTGAGACAACTGTGGAATTCATTTTGTTCACAAATGTTCCTGAACACTGTTCTCTTTAATTTTTTGCATTATCCAAATCTGTTAAAAACTAGCAAAATTTATCATATTTGTTTCCAAATGTACATTGGGTGATGGGATTCTTTTCATTTTTTAAAAAATGGGTTTTGTTTGCTAGATTAACTGGTTAACTGTTAACTAAGTGAATCTAAGCACACACTGTTTGAAAGTTGCACTCCAAAATTAAAATTGGAACCCAACCAAACATGACCACACTTGATTTAGTTGAAAGTAAATAGTCCTCTTTTTTTTTTTTGCTAAAGAAAATACCAAATATTTAATAAAATAAATATGAGGAAAATGCAAATATGGGAAAGGAATTTGGGATGTAGGCAATCAAAATAGAAAAAAAACACTGAAAAGACAATGATGAACTCATATTCATATTTTATATACATTTATTTTTTTAAATTTTTGATGTGAGTGAACAAACCTTGCCATAGGAAGAAAAATGCCTGCTAACATATAATATTTTTATTTTCATCAGTTGACTTGATAGTCTATTAGTACTAATGCTTGTTTTCCATGTCAGAAAGCTACATTTGTTCTTTTCTAAATATTTTTACTTTTTGTTCAAGAAATGACAGAAATCAATCTCTTCCTCTGCTTTCAGGGCAGCGATATTTTTCGTAATTTGTCTCAGGAAGCTTATGAACAAGTTATTACTCTTCTAGAAAGTGCCATTCTGGCCACAGATTTAGCATTATACTTCAGGTTGGTACCTGGCTATTTCAATATTTTTTAAAAAATTATTTAGGTAGCGTACCTTTTCTTTTTAGTCTACCATATAAAATAAAAGCTGTTAACAAAAGACATCCTAAACTTCAGCTCATAATTTTCCCGAATAATGAATGTTGAAATAATATTTTTGTCAGATGAAATTGAAAAATATAAATCTTTACATTCAACATTTTTAAAGTCCTACAAAAATATTTCTTTTTGAACAGCAATTTATCTTGCACAGTGATCATTAAATTGAGTGTATAAGAATTGTCAATGATTACTTTTGTACTGAGATATTTCTTAATATTTCTTAGGTATCGAGGCCAATTTTTTCAGATAGTTAAATGTGAAAATCCAGATTGGGGAAATGATGAAAACAGAAACTTGTTGCGGTAAGCACTGTATAAAATTACATACATTTTTATAAGTATTTAAAAAAGCTTATAAAAGTATATTCAAAACACAAGATATGAGATACCAACTGAAGAGCGTTTTTAATTTTAGAGAACAATTCTATTATTCTTAAAAGTAAATCTTTCTATCCTCTTTTCCCCCTCTATCCCCTTTTTTCCCTTTATGGTTACACATTTTATTTTAAGTCTGCTGAAGAAGGCTTATACAAAATATTTTTAACTGTCTTAACAAACTAAAACAACTGAGTGTGAGTTTGAACCTACACTGCACTTTTTATATTGCTTTGTAGATAATACTGTGATTTTATTAGAGATAAGTGATTACTTTAAATGTAATTTTATGAATAGTAATTTTTTTCTATTGATCTGGAAATAATACAGAGTACAATAGTGTTTTTCAACTAGTGTTCCACGGGACCTGAGGGTTCAAAGAGTGCCAGCCAGGGGTTCAATTGTGGTCATTATTAATATAAAAATAATGGCTAAAATTGCCTGGGACTAAGTCTGGCAGTTGCTAGCCCTGTGTGGTCATTAGTCAGTGTTTGTCTGTGTTTATCCACTTAATTACTGTTCAGTGTTTGAATTAATTTTCATAACACTTTTGTTTTTGCATGACCATGGACAAATTATTAGACTCAGGAGCAGTCAACTTATGCTTATATAAAGTGATCATGGGACTGGTGCCGGCCATCCCAGCAGGCATGTACCACACCCCACATAAGCCGGGTAGACTGATCAGAGCAAAACGCTCACTGAACAAGGACTTCACCACTGACATTCCCATAAACAATTACAACAGAAACAATAGCAAATGCTTCAAAGTGCCTCAGTGCACCACAGTGCAGTATCAACAATCTTTCTTCCCACGCACAATAATAGCATGGAACCACCTGAACGATGCCACTGTGAACTCGACATCAGTTGAAAGCTTCAAGGCTGCCCTGGCATCAGCTAGGAGCTATTAGAATAGCAACATCATACCCCCAACCGTTGCAAAGTTGCCAGTATATGGATGCAGCAATGAAACATTACCAGAACCAGAACTGAGCCTACAACTAGAACCTCATCATGTGAGCAAAACATGACAAAAATTGATGATGTCAATCAGAATCTTAAAGTGCTTCACTGCAGTGACAGCTACTAAGCTATGGGATTCACTTAGGCAGGAGACCCAGACTCCCCTTTACCACTCTGCATTGTCTGTTGGGAAAAGCTTGCCAATAGTGCCATAGCACCATCTAAATTGAAGCACTTAGCAACTAAAGACCTGGATGTATTGCACAAGAATGTGGTGTACTTCAAGATGGCACTATGCTTGAATAAAAAAACAAACGGCAACATCTGAGAAAAAGTTCAAGATACGTGACAAAGCTCAAGAAGCAAGTTAAGCTGTCTTGAGATCATTTTTTTAAAAATGAAATCGCATACCCTCGTGAAATGGTAATCTTACCTCCATGCCCAGAAAGCAGGAGAATGTTTGTGCCATTTCTTACATCAATAAGATTCCGCTGTCAGATAATATGATAAGCAGACGTGTTTCAGACATGTCCAGCAACATTTAAAGTCACATTTTAGCAAAGATAAAGACAGATGTGAATTATTTGCACCGCAGGTGAATGAAAGCCCTGGTAAATCACAACATTTTATTGACAATTGAGCTTTAAGATTATTTCTGCAGTAAGAAGTTACCAGAAAGAGCAAAAGGGAAATACATATGTAATGTTGTCAATTCATATTTGCAGTCAAGTGACTTTAACTGGAAAAAAAAAACTACATTGGCATTTGTATGGATGTTGCCCCTGACCTGCGGGGGAATTCAAAGCTTTTGTCTGGTCCCTGGGACAGATGCATCCAGATATCATTGGTCACCCAATGTTTCATCCACAGAGAAGCACTGTTTGCTAAAAAAGTTAGAGCAGAGTTAAAAAAGTCTGTGCTGGACCTGGTGGTGAAAATCATAAATAATATGACAATGACACCTCTAAAATGTTGCCAAACTTTGTGAATGTATGGAAGTAGACATCTAACACACTGACATTCTATGGATCTCTCACAGAGAAGTTTTATCTTATTTCTATGACCTGAGAGAGGAAATGCTGATATTCTGTTGTGAAAGCTTGAAAGATTTTGAAAAAGTACTGAGCAGCTAGTGTTAGCTTATCTGGCCAAAATATTTTATGAATTGAACTTTTTGAACAGTGGAATGCAATGCAGCAATGAAAATGTCTTGACTTTAACTGACAGAATAAATGCATTGCTGAAGAAATCAGTAATTTGGAAGAACCATACATCTACTTGGAATTCGGAAATGTCTCCCATTGTTGTTTAAAGAAATTACCAAGTAATTCTTCCATTGATTGTGATCTATTTGGATGCTCAGTTGAAAAGTCACAGCAAATATATTATGTCGATATCTTTTGACCAGTACAACTCTGTTTGAAACCCGTTTTTGGAATTAGAACTGTGCCATGGACAGTTTACCTTGAAGGAAGAGGAGAAGCTTTTTAGCACTGTGAGGGACAGATCGCTGAAGCAAAAAACATGCAGAGTTGAACTTGGATGCATTTTGGTTACTAGTTGAAATTGAGTACCTGGCTATTGCTGAGAAAGCTTTGCGACTTCTATGCAGTTTTCAACTTATAACATGTGCAACTTTGGATTCTCTGCTATGACCTCCATCATACGCAAGAAACGAGAAAGGCTTTTTTCAGTCAAGATAAACTTCAGGTGTGTTTCTTCAACATTTCAACTGCAAATTCAACTGCTTTGTGCAAATCACCAAGCACACATTTCACACTGAAATGTTCACTACAGCAAACTGACTCTAATGGATAACAATAAAGTAATTTAGTATCTAGTAATATCAGCTATCCTGGTAGAATGAGATAATTTTTTTACTTGGGCTACCATTACAATGTGTATGCATGCTCAACACAAGAGCAGATGTTCCAGAGGTTTCCATTCCAATAAAAAGGTTGAAAAAAACTGAAGTATGAGTAACAAAATAGTGAAAATTAACAATTATCTAATATTAGTAATCTTTTAAAACAGGCCTGCACAACTCAAAATATAAGGCAGGCCGTAATACTTTATGAAAAACTTGTGCGAGCCAAAAGATAATAGGAAAGGGCTTGTGCAGGCCAAAAGATAATAGGACAGGACTTGTGCGGACCAAAAGAAAATAGGAAAGGGCTTGTGCAGGCCAAAAGAAAATAGGACAGGGCTGAAAGCTATAAAGAAAATAATAAGAATAAAGAATATTTCGTTATTCGCGGGCAGTAAAGTGGGTGCAGGCGGGCCACATGCAGCCCGCGGGCCGTATGTTGCGCAAGCCTGTTCTAAAAGAGAGATTTTAAAAAATATTAAAACATAAATTATTGACAATAATTTTCAATAATGCAAAATCTAAAATATGTCAATGTTGACTTGAAGATATTTGCTATCTTATTTGGCAAATTGTTTATCCTATATCAGTTCTATGATGATGACAGCTAGTGATGTTTCAGCCATTACTAAACCCTGGGAAATTCAAAGAAAAGTAAGTCTACTCTTCCCTGTGTCATTCTTGATTTTTTTCTTTATTTGCGTCACTTTAAATATATTATAATAACATATTATAAAATGTTCTGAATTGATGTTCTGGATATTTGTTAGCATCTCAGTTATCATAACTTTTATGCATTATAATAATATTTATATACTGAATTGACTGTTAAAAAAATAATCTTAAATCTCTCTGTTAAAATATCAGAATATTTTGTCCTTAATAGAGCTTTTTTATCTATAATTTAGGTAGCATCTCTTGTCGCAAGTGAATTCTTTGAACAAGGAGATATTGAAAAGCAGACATTAAACCTCAAACCTATAGTAAGTGTTTTTGTTTACGTATTTATATTTATATTGAAAATTGTATCACATTTTTTAAAAATATTTTTATTAAAATACTACTATTGATAAGCAATGTTTTAAAGGAACCAATAAAATTTTACAATATTGTCCCATTCAAAATTTTAAAACGATCAAATTTTTTGAAAAATCTGTTATGTCCTAAATTTAAGAACTTGTTATCATGAAGTCACTTTCTTTTAAAGTAGATTAGCCATTGTCTATAATAATAAAGAAATATGTCTGTGTGTGAAATTTGTGATTGGACTTTAACCATATTTACAGGCTATGATGGACAGAGAACAAGCAGACAAGTTGCCTGATTTACAGGTTGGATTCATTGATGACATCTGTATGCCAGTTTATGAGGTAAGGCTGACCATTTATATTTTGTAATAAATAAATATTGAAAAAGTGCACACTTTATTTGATTACATATGTCACAATACTAAGTCATAAGCAAATTATTATTTGTTAATCATTATATAATTTGATTTGAAATTTACAAGTTTAGCTCAGACTCTGCCCAGTCTAAATATATATTCTCACCCACAGGCTATCAGCAAAGTGTCACCACGCTTAGCTCCCTTGTATGAAGGCTGCCACCAAAACCGCAATAATTGGCTGATGGAAGCCAGGGCTGTCAAAAAACGATTGGAGGAAAAAAAAGTAGAAAATATTAATAAAGATAAAGATGAAGATAAGGAGAAGAATGAAGATGAGGGAAAAGAAAAGTCTAATGAGGAAGTGGGAAAGGAAAAGGAAGAAGATGATGACATGGAGTTAGAAGATGATGAAGACACAGTGGTGGAAAACTTTGATCTTAATGTAAACACATTGATTGTGGACAATGGGAATAATGGGGCAACAAAGGAAGGGGGAAGTAGTGGCTATATTTGTCAAGACTCCAAAATATCAATGGGTGGTAAAGCTGGAGACTTTGCTGTTTACGTTGGGGTAGAGGAAGATAGAATTTCATTGGAAGATAGAGTGCATTTATTGACAAAAGAGGATGAAAAGCAACAGCAGAATTTTAATATAGAGAAATGGAATCGACATGAAGGGGAACGAGCTTCACTCAAACAAGAGGGTGGGAAATTTTGGCCTAAAAGTCCTAAAGGGAAGACAAGCAAACGCAGGATGTTTTCGTGCCGTGAAAGACAACGGGGCAGGGATGAAGACAAGTCAAGTACATCTTGACAATTACTTCCCCGAGGTTGCCAAGTGTTGTAGAGATTTCACTACAAGTTGTCTCAATTCTTTAAATATTTGCTAATCAAGGATTGCTTTTTTATTTTTTACCAAATGATCATGTGATCTGTGCCCTGAATAAACTTAAAGTAAAATTTAGAATGTGTTCCATCCTGCTCAAATATATTCAAAATCGTTAGATGTAAAGCATGAAATAACAAGCCTTTTAATAATTGGGCATAAAGTAATTTGTTTTTACTTAAATTTGAAGAATTTAGTTAAACTATATTAAATTTATTAGCAAGGCTAAATTCATTTAATTTCCGCTTGTGTGATAACATAATATATGCCTAAAGTAGTCTGGTTGCTTGAAGTATACAAACCTTGATACGCAAATTGAGAATAATTTTAACAACTTGTAACTGAAAAATTCTCAGGTAGAAGGAACATTAATTTTATTCAATTCAGGCTAATATTATTTTTAAAATGTTGTCCTATTTTTTGGATTTAGGTTTCATATTTTTAGTCTTTTTAATATTTCAGATCATTATTATTTTAATTTACCTCAATGCAAAACAATATATTTTAATTTTTTTAATTAAAATTATTATTTATTCTTACATAATTTTATTAAAGTCTAGTTTTATGACAATTAATAAGTAATTTGATAGATCATTCAACTGTCTATTCAAATTGTAATGTTCATATTATGATAAAAAATTATTATTTTTGTTTTGTTTACAGTTGCACTCCAAACGTAAAATTTTATTTCTATTATAAATTGTGAATTACATTTATTTATTGTGATCTAACAACTAATCTTAATATAAAAGTTAACATTTTTTAAACTGGACTTTTTGAAAAAGTAAATTTTTTTGTTTTGTTTTTTTATTTTTTATTTGATTATTTTTTTTTTTAGTATAGGCTTAAACTTTCATTAAAATCTGATTTCAATTGCTCAAGATAAGATTTGCTTAAACATTAGTTGCATTCATCTCACAAAAAACAAGTGAAAAAAATTAACAAACTTCTGTTTTAAACTGACATTGAAAACCTTTTTAGACCTTACTGTTACCCTAAAGAGAATGTTATGTTATTCATGTCATAGGGACGGGGTAACACAGTGGTCGGCAAATCGGGGCTCGCAAGCCGCATGCAGCTCTTTAACGACCTAAGTGCGGCTCAGCCAGTCGGCCAAAAATCGGTTTTTGTCTCCAAAAAATATGGTTCTTGACAGGTTCTTGAAAAGAAATTTGGCTCTCGCAAGATTTTTAATCACCCTGCTGCTGATTTTTGGCTTTTTTTACTAATGAGTTTGCCGGCCACTGGGATAACAGATAAGCATCTGAAAAATGGGTCACATACGAATATTATTAAGTGATAGAGTGAAAAATGTAGTTTGGCTCACAGACATCATGTTTTAATTTGGCCTTTGCATTTTTAGTGGATATAATTTGCTGAATAAAATATTATTTATTACTGATGAAAAATAGGCAAAAATATATAAATATCTGTCCACAAATAAACAACTCACTCAACTTAATTTGCTAGTTAAAATCTCCATTATATCATATCATGATATGCAATGTCTAGAGTAAAACTGCAAGTAACTTATCAGAGATTATTTTCTTATTTAAACTTGTAAGCAAACTCCAGGGGCTCTAACTCTTGTTTAACTATATCTAAATAGGCTACATGGATTCTATGAAAATAAATTTAAAAAGATAACATGCTAACAATAACTTGCTAAACAAATATTTTTAATGCACTTATTTGCTTTAGCTGTGATTTTTTTTATTTTTTTTTCCAGCCTGGACTAATGACTAATGCTTTGGTTTAAATAATGAGATAATAAGTATATTTTTTTTTAATTGGAGAATTCGATTTTTTTAGTGATTCTGCAAGCAAAACCCTTATATATTTTTTATGAAGATTAAAAATGCTCCTGTGGTGGGGCAGACTTACAATAAAGCCTTTTAATTAACACAGAAACTAGGCATAGTTTTTTTTAAATTTACAAATTTTACCGTTCAAATCACATCAAGTTTATTACCGTATTTAATTATTTTAATTTCTTAATTTTGAATCAATGTATTTATTTTAAAATAAATTTTTTATACATTGTATCTCTTCTTTTAAGTTAAAGGATCATTATTTTTATTTAATTAAAAAGGGAAGGTTCAAAGTGACTGAATGTAATTAAGCAGTCTCGGGGACAGCATTCTTCATTTAAAGTACCGGTACTTTTAAACTATTGACGATGAAATAACCTGCTATTAATACTATTATTATTTTATTTTTTAACTCATTAAAATTTAAATAATTTCAAATTTAAGGTTAAATTTTAAAATGCAATTATATGAATGTAATGAACAATGAATATTATTATATATTTATATATATTATAGTTTTTTGTATATTTGCAATGCATATATAAATTTTATTTGATCTATAAAACTTTTTTTATAAACCTCAAGGTTGACCTAAAAATTGATTCCTTCTCATGTAGAGAATTTGGGATATTCACTGAAGTAAGTTTTAGGAGAATTTTGGAATTTGAAACCATTGATCCTGTAGCTTTTCTTTTTTATTTACATTTCTTTTCAACCTTTTCTATGAAGCATTCTTTATTAAAGCGTTTCATGATGGCAAAATGTTGGGTTTTGAAATTATTTAAAATCATTTATTATGAAAAATGTAAGAAAATAATAAAATTATCTTAGTAGCGATTATCCATTAACAAAAACCACACTGATTTTGCGATTGCAAATGTACCAGTAAACTTAAAGCAAAAAGCATATATTTGCTTTCTGCATTTTGAGGCATCTTCCATGTAAACTTATTGTTTCAGAAGAAGAAGAATTTTTTCAGAATGAATTCACATATACTATAGATTAAAATGTTTAAATTAAATAATAATGCTTCATTTGTTAAAGGTTGAATTGCCATGTTGTTTGTAAATATTACTTTTAATATTTCCATCCAGTTGTGTTAACAATTTTAAACTAATATTATAACTGTCAACATGTATGAGTAAGTCATAAAAAGACTTCATTAAAAAAGTTACTGGTTCAAAAATGTAAAAATTATTATATTATTTTTTTTTAATAATGAAATCAATTGAAAGATAATAAACACTCCCTTATACTTTATAAAATAATATCTCTGCCCAGAGAAATAATGTGAACATTTTAAAGAAAATTTATTTTTTACTGTTTATTTATTCTTTTTTTTTATTTTTAAAGTTAAAATAAAAGAAGAAATGATACTAATTTTTAAATTTAACTTGCCTGAAAATGTAAGACACATTTTTTCTGAAATGCGGTCTGATTTAATTTTTATTTAAATTTCACTCATTACTTTTTAACTCAATGTCATACCATCTGTTGTTCACCCCCACCCACCCCAAATCTTTTTGTTTACAGTTTGTACATTTAATACTGATGGTAAAGATGATTGCTAGTTTATAGAAGTGCAGATTGTTAATGCATCACATGCCTTCAGAAAATAACAATAGAGAATTGACAAAGTTGGAGGTAGTGGTGAGATGCTCCATCCCTGTGAAAAACCAGCCAGTGAGTGAAGCTGATGATGAGCCAGAATTTTTTTGTGGGTGTTACCCAGTGCTAATGGCCAGTCCATCCATCAAGCACAGTAATATACAGCATTAAGATCCTTAAGGCCAATTCAAAGAAAATGTTTTGTTATGTACTGTATCAAAATATTTAAATGAAATAAATACTGCTAATGAATTGTTGGGAATAGGTGGACTGAAGAATAATAGGCTAATACTAATAATAAAACAGGTAATGCATTCAAGATGCACACATACTCTTTAAGTCTATATTTGTATGTTATTTGTATGCAATCATTTCAAGTTCTTTCACCTTTAACTTTAATGGAGACTTTTGTGATACATGAATAGAATGTACCTATTGAAGTAGGGCAATCTAATCACTGTGATCAAATATACAATTCTTCTTTGGATTCAAGAGTAATATAAACATTGCTGACTAGTCATAGCAAAGGGTTTAAAGTTACCAGTATTTTGTTACTTACACTTACATATAAATCTTGAGAACTGAGAGCAGCACTGAAATCAATCAGTGACAACTGACATTTTTTTTAAAAAGTTAGCACTGCTAACAGCAGTAGGCTTGAAAATCCTGTGGATTTGGAGTATTTATATGAAGACTTAATCATGAGCTTACAAATGTGATCTTGGTTTTGATCCAATTTTATGCTTGACATTTGGCTCTAAAAGTATTATCATGGTTTGGATATGAATGACTATTGGTAATGTGTGTTAACTAAACTTTGTAGCATGAGCTTGGGTTTAATTGAAAAGATGTTAATTTATTACTTATCAAATACAACATACTCCCCTCACTGTGATATATTTGAACCTGCACATATTTAATAAACCTTACATGGAATGACTGAGAGGATGTGGAAGTTCAAACTTTATAAAATGGATGTTCAATGTTTAATAATTATTGAAATTGCAATCAGACTTCTGTTGTTTTTTTCTCATTGTTAGTATGCTGCTGTATGAATCATTGAATTGAATGGTCCAATTATGATAACGCCTTAATTTATTGAAACAAGAGATGTATTACTACGGATAAGTACTAATAGATAAAAAAATACTCATTTTAAAGAACTAAAATAATCTTTCGGAACTGACATAGTTCATAGCAGTAAAAATTGTTTAATTTGGACTCTAAATCCTATTGTGAGTGCGCTATTTCCATATCTGTAGGCAGATTTTCTGTAGCACCCCAGGATCTTAATTTTGGTAGCCTCCATGTGAAAATTAAATTGTGTAAGTAATTTCCAAACTACAGAACTAGTATAGCTTATAACTGGGTAACTATCTTCTGAGCACCAGGTAGTCATGGCAACAAAGCAAAATATTATTTATCTTGAAATTGAAATAAAAATGTAACCTATTTCCAATAAGAAGTGTTACTAGATGTCTGTTTTCAATTTTAAAAAAAAAAACAACTAAAAATAGTCTTATGCCAAATCTATGAAACAATTCAATTAAATAATTATTTTTTAAAATCTTTTAAAAATATATGAATGTTACTTGGAGGAAGCATAAATTTCAAAATTGAGTCTTCAGTGTTAACTCTATACAAGTACAGTACCAGTATAAAGTGCTTTAGGCACTTGCGATTGTGAGTGGCCACTGTTGCTTTCTGTAGAAACCAGCAGGAATCACCCATTATGTTGGATGGAATAGAAGTGCCCTTGATACCTTGTTTCCAAGGTGATGACTTTTTGATGAAATCTCTTTCCATGCTCATCGATTTCATCAAGGTAAAAAATCCAGATAAGAAAGTTTCAGTATTGTCAGAAATGAATTTTAGTGACATCAGACTACAAACATACATACATTCCACGCTGCTTGATGCTCAATATAGTAGTATTAGTATGCATCAGTTCATGGATTGCTGGCCCAATAAAAATATCAGATTTCAGCTAAGCAGTTTTAAATGCTAGTATTTGGTAAAAGAAACTTATGAATTCATTTACAACTTACAAGTTCATTTTAGAGCAATTTGTGACCCAGGATTAAGTATGTTTCAGATCTTTCCATTTCTTCGATTGAAACATTTGTTGAAGTTGAAGTAGTGAGCATGCAATACAATTTAAAATGCTTATAATTTTAGGAAATGGGAAAACCACGGGGGAAAAAAGTGCCACAAAACATTCCTAATTTTATCTCAACCAAGGCAAAAAAACACCTTGGGATTTAATGATAGTATTTGAAGCACATATCTTTTGAAGTAATTACATTTAAAAGATTTAATTTTCAATCATATCCATAATCTACAGTGATATTATTATTATTATTAGTGGTCGTAATTTGCTCGGTACGCCCCAGGGCTGGGCTCAATGTGCTTTACATAAAAATATTAGCAAACATAATCATGACTCATAAAAAAATAACATCAATTTATATAATAAAAAAACAGCTGTACAAAAAAACAAAAACAAATGTATGTTCACCCCGCCCACCCCAGAACTTTTACATGTCACGCCATGGACAGCAACCAGCAGCATTATCAGTCAGAGGTGGAATCAGTTGGAGTAGTAGAGTTTAAAGAGATGTCTTTTGAAGACCTGGGTGGTTGGTATATTGCGGATGTATAGTGGGAGAGAATTCCATTGTTTAGGGGCGCAGAAAGAGAAAGATCGTTTACCATGTTTTAGTGCGTTTCTTGGGAATGGACAGAATACGGGTGTCTGCATAGGAGCGAAGCTGCCGAAGGGGTGAATAGACAGAAAGAAGTTTCGTTAGATAGGAAGGGCAGGAATCCTAGAAAAAGTTGTGACAGAGAACAGACAGCTTGTAATCAATGCGTGCCTGTATAGGCAGCCAATGAAATGAGTGGAGTGACAGGATCACATTTTCGTGCCTTTAGAACTAGCCAGGAGCAGAGTTTTGAACCTTTTGTAGTTGGTGAACCTGAAAGAAGAGAGAACAAGAGCACAGACTAGGATTTTTGTTGCGCTGTGAGGTAGTGGCAGATGGAGCTGATCCGAATGACAAGTGTAAGAGATGTTTATCGAGAGCCCTGTTGTGAGAAAGAATATAACCAAGATTCCTAGCGGAGGATGTAAACTGTATGTCGGAGTTACCTAGTTGAAATGAGGTGGGGAGCGTTTAGGTAGAGGATGATTTTTGATTGAGGACTGCTTCCGTTTTGTCATTAAGCTTCAACTTGCCAAGTGTCATGCAAGATTTATCATCACGAATGCACACCCGGAAAGTCTGGACAGCGGAATCAACAAGAGATGGATGGGTATGCTTGTATAGTGTCATCTGCAAATGACTGGCTCTCAACAGCATGCCTCCCAAGCAAGAGAAGCAGTGGCCTGGTATACATTATGAATAGAACCAGGCCCAAAACAGACCCCTGTGGCACTCTGTACATCAAATCAGCACTGCCGGAGAGACAGTCATCAACAAAGACCGCCTGCGTTCTATCGGAGAGGTAGGACCTAAACCAAGCCAAAACTGAACCAGAAATTCCAATGTAATTTTCAGGGGTTTCGTAAAGGGTTTGATGGTCCACAGTGTCAAAGGCCGAACTGAGATCTAAAGAGGTTCAGGATGGAGACGTTACCACTTTGCATTGCACGCAAGAGGTCATTACTGACTCAAGAGAGCTGTCTAAGCTGAGGAAATGTGTACAGGCCGACTGATTAGGACAGAGAAGAGAGTGGTCGGTTTAAATAAGCAAAAAGTTGTTTTAGAACTAGAACTAGTTTTTCAATGACTTTAGATATGAATGACAATTTAGATACAGGTCTATAGATTTTGAAATTATTTTCATCCAGACCAGTCTTCTTAATAATCTTAAGCAATGGTTTGATGACAGCTGACTTAAAAAGAGGGGGAACAGTGACAGAAGACAAGCTTTCATTGACTATACTATATGGGTTATCCTTGGGAGCAAATGATCTAATGACGCAACCAGAGGGGGGGGGGGTCCAAAGAACATGACGTAGGTTTAGATTTAAGAATACTGGTAATGCTTCTCACCTCTTGTTCTGAAACAGGTTTAAAAACATCGAAATGTGAACTAACACAAGTAAAAGAAGACAAATCTAGGGACTGTGCTTCAAGATGATCAGTGCAAATGCCAGCAACTTTGCTTGTAAAGAAATCACTGAAAATATCTGGTTGCTGGGGTAACGGAAACACTGAAGGAAGAGCAGTGCCTTTTTTTACTCCCTCTGAGGATGCGTCAAACAAACAGCCTGCTGGTTTTACCCATAATTATCTTTTGGCTAAAATACAAAGTTTTAGCACGACAAACAATCTGAGTGACACGCTTCTTGGCAGCAGAAAAGATCTGCTTAAAAACCACAAGACTTGACCTCAACCACTTTTTTTACACCGCTCTTTCTTGGCACTGTGTAGTTCTTCCCTTATGGTCGCATTCCAGGGAGCTGACCATGCTGACCTAATATTGCGATGGGTGACAGGCCCTTGACAGGTCAAGCACAGCAGTGCGCAATGCATGGTCTAGAGTTTCCAAAGTAGGGCGGAGGACACTTCTAAACTCAGGTCGTGCTTTTAAATGTATCCCTGGTTATAGTTCAGACTGCGGACCTCGCTGAACTGAGGTAGAGGATTGGGGGCCCTAACATTAAGCTCGCAAACAACTTAGAAGTTGTCAGAGGAAAGCTCTTGAGTGATTGAAGTAGATCTAACTACACCATCCTGAGGCCTATGTGGTACCCAATCAAGAACATGTCCATGCTTATGAGTTGGTTGGTCGACTGATTGCTGAAGACTAAATAAGTCCAAGAGATCCATCATCTTGGCAGTGGAGGGGTGCTGTGGCTGATCAAAGTTAAAGTTCATATCGCCTACTCCCTACAATATAAGTCCTGGCCAATGTGTTGCAGTGATCAATCAAATCCAGGAATTCTCGATGAAACATAGCGTCCGTCAGTTTATTTTTCTTACAAGGGAAGATGTGATAAATGCACATAAAATGAACGTTCTGCTGGGGCACTGACAGGGCCAGTTGAACTGCTTCAAAAAGGATATGTGAGCAAATGGGAGGTCTGTGACAAAAGCTGTATGATGGGACGTGTATCTATAGATAACAGCAAGGCCTCCACAGCGAGTTGAAAGAGGAAATGATCAAGCAGAATAGCCAGATGGAGCGAGATCGGCACACTTCCCCTCATCGCCAGTCAGCCAAAACCAGGTCTCCTGGATAAACTGAATATCAATCTATCAGTGATAAATTCGGAGACTGCGATGCGTTTCTCAAAAAAGCCAAGCGACTGAGCATTGAATGAGGCGATGCGAAGCTGTCTGTTGCTGGAAGGTGGAGAGGTTTTGATGTGAATGAGGTTGGCAGGGTTAGAGTAGTGTAAAGTAGGCCTTGGTGATGTATGAGTGAAAAGTTTTTTTCATCTACCACGGCGGATGCGCTTCCGGGCATGCCTCGACCAATCAAAAGTTCTGTCAGTCCACACACGAGGTCAACAGTCAGATGCGTACACTTGGCAGTCATTGACAATAGACGATCACGTGTATACAAGCACCGGTTGGTTACCTCTGTGAGGCCAGGGTGTGTCACTGATCGTATCGACTTGCCTGATTGATGATCGTGGCGACAACAAAGATGGCCAATTGTGTAGGCAGAAAAGTTCACTGAGCTTTGCCATGAAGAAAATCCAAAATAACATTAGTCTGAGAGACACAAAACATAGCCGAATCTAAGCAGTGGTCCATGGCAGATATCCAATACAGAAATAACCATACAAAAATCAGTCAAACACACACATAATTGCATTCAATCAGGAGCCTCGAGTCTACACATGCCTGCAAGGCGTAGCCTCGTTCTGGATATCTAATTCAGCTATTAATTTTAGAGAAACAGTTATTGCAATATCATTATCTAATGGACCAGTGGCTTGGCTACAATCCATGGAAAATGAGGTTTCAAAGTACTGAAGCTTGGGATAAATATATCAAGGATGTCAGAGGAAATACACAACAGCACAATGCATTAACTTTGTGCCAACAAAAGGCACAAATTTATCATGAGTTAGAAATAAGTTATATTTTCATTTTACAACTTGACGTTCAAAGAATGGAGATTCTTCTTTTATACCTTATCAAATTTAAGAACCAAAAATGAGTGATATTCCTGATAAAATTAGTTAACAAGAATGAAGAAAATGAAGACCCTAACAAAGAAATTATGACTTAGATTTTATTTTAAGAAAAAATAAAAATGCACAAACGCTCAGATTATTCATCTCTCCTCACAAATTTTTAATAACTAAATGTTTTTGTTTGTAATTCCAACTTAATTTAAGTTCTAAATGACAAGCCAACTTTGCATTGTAGTATATTTTACAAAGGTTGACACCTTACTCAGCAATCCAATTTCACCTATTTTGAACATAACATTTTAATGCATTAAGTACTGGTACTTAGATCAACCACTGTCAAAAGTAATCTCATTATGGAAGAAATTATGTTTATTTAAAACCCCAGAAAGTTATTAACAGTTTCAATTTATTCAAAAATGAAATTGTACATAAAATTTTGGTCACTTTAAAGCATTCTGTCAACAAATTGTAATGTGTCTTGGCTTTGAACATGATAAAAATTTGTAAATTCCAGCACAATGTCAATTTCATTTTACTTAACTGAACTTACTTATAACTATTTTCTCCCCCACCCAACTGTCAAACCAACATACACATCTACATACAATACCATCATGGTAATACAAATACTAGATAGTTTTCATAAATGGCAACTAAAGCTGATTTTTAAAAACCAATATTTGTTTTTATTGAAGAATGAAGAGATCAATCAGCAAAATCTTCGTTTATATGTTGGTAAAAAGATAAATAGGGAACAGTGAGCTCAATCATTGTGGTTAATTTCTTTCCAGATAAGGCAATCAACAATTTAAATTTATTTTCCAAGGGAATGTAACAATGTAGCCAATACTATCTGCTGTAAACTGTAAGATAAACTTGTTAAAATTTTTAATCCGTAATGAATCCCTGTTTTTTTTTTTTTTTTTTTTTTTATGTTACAAAGAAAAAATTAAGTTTTTTTTTACCATATTAAAAAAATTTGTTTTTTTTTGAAACTTTAAAAATGTGAAAAGAAAAAAAGTCTAATTTTAGTCATGAATAACAGCATTAAATAGTACACACAATATATATATATTTATAAATATATATATAAATATCTTTATCGTAAGCCTGTCCATGGATGATTTCTTCATCCATCAACTGCATATATCTAAAGATTTATTTTATACCTTAAAAATGGTTTATTATTTTTTAAAATTTTCAAAGAATTATAAATTACTAGTTACAAGTCAAAATGCCAGATTGTAATTTTTAGCCCAGGTGCACGACATATTACATTATATGAGCCTACAGTCAAAATCCTTGTAAAAGATCACATAAGATTTTTGACGGATTGACAGTGGCACAGTGAAATGACTAATAATTTTGGCAGTACTTTTAGTTGATGTAGACTCTCACAAGCTAACTATTATATCCTGAACGGGCCTGGAAGATATCCACTTTAGCAGATTGTAATTTCCCAGGCTCATGCTTCACTGTATCACAACATAATGAACATTGTCATTCACAAATACACAAGTGATGCATTCATTTTTTTAAAAATAGTTTAAATAACATGAGAGATGAACGCAAGAGGGGCAAAAACAAAATTTCAAAATGTCATTTAGCAATTCTGTCTTTACCACAACTGCCTTTTAAAATTTTTACAAAATTATTGTGTGCAAAATAAGAAATAAAATACAAACACTCCATAGCATTTTGCACAGACTGCACTCTGCATCTATCAGTCAACATTCAAATCCCCCCTCCCTAAAGATGAAATGGCAGGATGATGTGGGCAGATGAGGGTTTCCAAATGCTAATCGAAAGCGTGAAATATGCAATATGATATGGAGAAAAGTGTGTGCGTCTTACCTCTCTTCCCATTTCTTAGCTAGTCTGAGAAGAGGTCAAAACAACTGCAGTTACAAATTGAATGAAGACATACAGTAAATCAGACCAGTTTAACATTGGTTAGTGTCAACAGTCAGTTGGGTCACAAGTATTATGCATTCATCTAAAAAACTATTTTCAGTTACAACTCTTCAAAATAATCCAAATTTAAGATTTCATCTCATACTGTAAGATAGAGAACACCAGAAAAAACTACTACTCCATACCTTGTTGGCCACTCTTAATGTTAAACTCATCCAATACATACTGATCTGGCCACACAAAAAGCTCCAAACAGTAACCAATTGAGACCGATCTCCCACCCAGTGATTTATGCATCAGTTGGAAAGTGTTTTTAAGGAATTGGTTACTTTGGAGCATGCTTATTGTCACGATAATATGTTGGAAATTAATAGGTTCATTCATTCAACACCAAATAAACAAAAAAATATATTTTATAAATAATATAAAACATGAACAGAATTATTTCGGCTCTAACTTGAAAGTTTTGTTAGATGAGAAGAATAAAACATGTTACTTGCATTCATAAAACTAAAACAATTTTTTTTAAATTGTAATATACAATAGGCCAAAAGTTGTCTCACGAATTAGGTAAAAAAATAGAAAACTAACGTGCAATATATATTTTAAGTATTTCAGACAGTTATATGATAACCGGTTTATGGAAAAGCAAATCCTGGAGAGGAAATAAACACAAAAGCAGCAAAAGAATAGCCAAAAAAAAAAAAAAAAAAAAAAAAAAACCAAAAAAAAAAAAAAAAAAAAAAAAAAAAAAAAAGGAAAAAGGGCCAAAAAAAAAAAAAAAAAAAAAAAAAAACAAAAAAAAAAAAAAAAAAAAAAAAAAAAAAAAAAAAAAAAAAAAAAAAAAAAAAAAAAAAAAAAATACCTACTAAATAAAGCAAAAAGAATGAAATCACAATGAGAAATCTGTCTGATATTTACAAGATTTAAAAAAAACTTGGATGAGGAAAGCAAATGATATTTGACAGCATCCAATACAAAGAATGAAAATGTCAATGAACTGACCAGCACAGAGCCAGCTGTGATGACACTCTTCTGACTACCTCAATTAAGTCAACACTGCTGAATAGCCAGCATCTCAAACTATTAACATCTTCATAAAAAAAAAATTCATTCCCCTTCTAATTTGCATAAAAAATTTGAATTTGGTATAGACGCACACACAATGAAAGCAGGTTCATTTTTTAGTTTTGGTTGTTATGCAGGTAAGAAATCAAACTTTTGTCAGCGCCGCCCCTGTTGAGACATTCCTCCGCGAGGACCTAAATTGGGGGAGCTTCGCACATCTTGACGATTATTGAATCCACTGCTGCCCTTCATACCACCACGTCCTCCCGGACCACCACGATCTCCATAAGGTGGACCTCCTGTACGGCTTCCACCCATGCCTTGACCACCCATTCCACCTCTTGACATTCCTCCTCTACCACCACTGCGCATGCCCTCAGTACTTCTGGGTTTCTTCTCTTCAACATTTAAGCGATGCTCACCCTTGTATTTAATGGGTTGGTTAGCCTGAAAGAAGTAACAACATTGTTAAAAAAATTAGAATGATGCATGTCCACTAGGAGATTGATCATCTTAAAATAATCACAACAAACTATTTTTTAAAACTTGCAGTATTTCACACAAGCATTTTTTAAAAATTGTCATGAATAACTTCAATTTAAAGTGAAACTTGTAGCTCAGTAAATATAATCATCATTTAGACATCGGACGCAACTTACAAACATCATAGCTACATTATAATTACTCAAAGACAATTTTTGTTAAGATGTCATTTAACTTAAAAACAGTATAAATACCTTTACTTTCAGAATCTCTTGTACAATTTCTGCATTTTCAAAAACAACAAATCCAAAGTTCTGGAGAAAGAAAACCAAAGTATTGTATTAAAAGTATTAGCTTGTCTAAAGGAAATGATTAAAAGATAGTCCAAAAACAAATCAAAAGCTAGTCAAAAAGGAAGATTTTTTCTAAAAACATTTTAATCCAAAACTTCATTAATATTAAGTTAATATATTGATGTAAATCTAAAATGCACTGAAAAATTGTAGCTCAGTAATATATTAGCGTCATATATTTACTTTCAGTCGCAACTTACAGACATCATAGCTACAATTTTACAATCTAATGCACACCCCCTTTTAACACCATTTCCACATGACGGTTCACCAATTTTTATCTTTACAATTTAATTAATATATTTAAATAAAATATTCATTTCACAGGTTTTTGGTGTACAAGTACAGAAATTTGTCATTAAATCAGCATAGGGAAATGTCTCTAGCCGCATACAGACATGCAAATAAAGGCAGCAAACTTCAAACAGCTTATCTTTTAGGTTTATCTACTTTGTCATACAATTTTCACTATCAGTACTGAATTGCAGCCATCTAAACCAATTTTTTAATAAAAATGTATGATGTTGAAAATTCTCAATGTCGGGTTTGAAATTATATATATATATAATATGAATGGTTTTTTTAAGGTGCTGGAAATTATAAATAAAGATTAACATGTTCTACAATACTGTGTAACATTTGATAAGATATCTTGCTTTGTCAATTATCAATTTTAAAAAATCTATGAAATTCTTAGTTTTTGTGTACAAGCCTTGTTGAAATAATTTCTGCAAATTATTTTGTTGTTTTCACCTTTGCGTGATGATTTCACATTGTTATGCTTTAAATAACCTTTTACTTGTCTCCTGTATATTTAGAATAGCTTTATTAATTGATTTTTTTAATGATTTTTTTGAAAACTAACTATTGATATTTTGTAAAATTGAGCTTCAGCTCGTTTTTGGATAAATAAAAATTGTATTTACATTTTTAATGACAACCCTGAAAAAAATTGAGTTTGTTATATGTATAACTGGTAGTGAGTGCAAGAGATCTGAAAGTTCCAACTTATTTATTTCAGAAGAGAGCGGGTGTCAAAACTACACTTTCCTGGCGTCTAAAAATTAACCATATTCCTGATATTTTAAAAATGTATAACTTTCTAAATACTGGAGATAGAGAATTAAAATGTGTGGTTCTGCTCTGATGAAGCCAAGCTCTATTTAGAGGAACAGTTCAATTTTATTTAATTTCATAAAATTTTCATTTAGAATACCTAATATAAACCTTTTAACCATATACATTTTTTAAGTAATAGGTGTTTGAAAAAAAAACACGAAAGGGAATTGAAATACTTAGGAAACTAAGAATTGTAAATGCTTTGTTTGGGGTACATAAGTTACATTATTAAGGTCACAAAAAGACAACCCCAAACCACTGTTTATTCAAAGATGTCAGAAGTAGCTCAGAAGTGTCTTGTCATCATATGTCAGACGCAACTTACAAACATCACAGCTCCTTTTGACATTATGCATATTAAAATTGGCTTCATCACCATTCCTTTAAAATGTGCAATTATATTAAAAACCTTAATTAACAGCAATATTGCCAACCAGTCTTTATGGAAGAACAAATTTACATAAAAAAGTTGAATACTTACAGGTACTTTACCACCTCCACTCTTGGTGTTGATTCTCAATTCCTCAACTTTTCCATATTCTGGGAATAAAGATCATTTACAACTGAAATATAATTTAACAAAGCCAAAACAACGAGCATGATACATCAATAACCAATAGTTTTTTTTAAAAAAGTAACAATAACTCCCAATAACTATAAAGTACCGGGTCCTTCAAACTAGTATAAACAACAGACAGCCGTTGATTTAACCCTGAAATGACAAAATCTCTCTACAAATTTACACATAGCCATTAAAATGTGAGCAAATGGGACTTTTCTGCCAAATTTGTTATATAAAGCAGGTAAATACTTTTCATAATTATAACAGTTCCACTTTTATTATGGTAGTTATCAAAATTCCAGTAAACTTATGTCAAATAAGTTAATTGTTTTTTTTCTGAACCTATTTAGAGTACTGTACATGTCAAGATGCTTCTATTGATTGGTGATAAACAGGTAAAATATATATTAGCCATGGTTAACTCATTCCCTCCGGCAGTGCTACTTCCGTACTTAATTTATTTTCTTGAGAAAAGGGAAGCAAATCAGTTTTGAAATTGATTTACATTTTAAAATTTTTTTTTTTTAAAACTGCTAAATAATAATAAATGTTAATGAATGAAGGACAAATGCATCAAAAAATGAATAAGGTTTAATAAAAAAAAAAAAATATTAGTGGCGAAAAAATAATGCAAAAATAGCCAAAAAATTGATGCTCGGCACCTCGAACAAACACATGCTAGATATAGACAAGCCGTACTAAAGCACACATAGCTTTAAATTTTAAAGTGAAACAAGTGAAATTTCCGGTTTTTAAATTAAAATAGCGCAATAGCCGGAAGTCTCAAGTTGCGCGATTTCATTGCTATTTTTAACAGGACGCATCAGGAGAAATCCCAAAAGGACGCATTTAGTCGCAACCGTCAGGAATGAGTTTCACAGATTTATAAACCACACAACTTCAAATAAACTACTAAGCAATCATAAGTACAGAACTAAGTTTTAATGTGTTCATGAAAAATTTTTAAGGCATTCAAACAGATCCAGGCAAAAATCAGGATATTTAATGCAAATGAAACTGAAAATATGTGAATAGTTAAAGAAAAAATGTGACTTGGCTTCCAGAATAAATTTCCAAACACTGAAAATATCCCTCTACAATCTAGCATTTAAAATACATCAGTAAATAATTTTAATAACCTACGTTCAAAAAACTCTTTCAACTCTGGCTCTGTGATGTTGAGAGGCAAGTTTCCAACAAACAACTGCTGATTATCCGAGTACTTGGATCCACCAAGGCCACCACTACCCCCAACGCTGTTGGAGCGCCTACCATTGACGCTGTCAGCATCACCATCCCCATCTCCTCGACTGACACTACTCCTGTCACGGTCTAAAAACCGTTCCCGTGGTGCCCTAAATTAAACAATTAATTTTTAATACTTTGGGTTTAAATGCAACATTAGCTGTAGAAATCACACAATATACATAGTCAATTAATAAATGGAACAAAAAGTGACAATCACACATGCAAAAAAGAACCTGCTGGCTCAGGTTTTTTTTTAAATACACATAGAGCTTATGGTAGTACAAGAGAGGCTAAAGTAGAAGAGAAACCAATGCTAAGATTGATATCTTTTCCAAAGAGCCACAAATTGCCATAATACAAATTCAGGAAATAATTGAGAAAATACCTTGGGGCTCTTTGAGACTGAGGAGCTTGTGAGGAAGTTCCATCTGCTTTTAGAGGCTCACTGCGTGCTGGGGGTGGCTTGGAGGTATGAACAGGAGGGGGTGGGTATGAGCTCTGAGGAGGGGCAACTCCACCTGGAGTATTCTTGCTTGCCAGGGCAGCCCAGGTAACTGGTTTTGGACCTGAGGCATAAAAAATTAAAGGTAAACTGCAATATGACATAATGCACATTGATAATTTCTTACAGCAAACCAGAAGTGTTTTTTGAAAAATGAAAAAACTGCTTTTTAGTCCCAAACTTTGTTCTTTAGAAGATTTATAATAATGCAATAAGCTGTTTTAGTTTGCCGTGTAAATCTAATTATTGGACATGGTATTTGAGGATTTTAAAAATAAAATGAGTTTCAATAAAAAGGGAAAAAATAGTCTTATTTAAAATTCAAACATATGTTCACTGCACTTTCTGCTAGATATTTTGTTATATCATAACAGTCTGATGAATAATTTCAATACACTTCTTAACTCATGAGATTAAAGGAAGAAGTATTTACAAATGCCACAATAAACCAGAATTGCAGAAAATTTTGATTTGTAGCAATCAATAAGGGGTGAGATTCATCTTGATTTAAACAAAAATTTGAGTTTTGGATGTGAGCACAAAATTAGCCAATTAAACGGATTGCCTCTTAACCCATTAGCAGCTATTTTGCACTTAACCTCTAGTCCCAAAACATTCCCTGGCATAATAGGCAAAAGTACAAGAACTCCAATGGTATAAATGTAATTGTTGTAACCACTAAACATGTTATTTAAAAAAAAACTATTAAGAAATAGAAAATGAATGCCGTTACTAAGAAAATTTATAGTATACACTTTTATTTACTATTCTGTTTGCTGTAAAGCTGTTATATAGCATTTTTTAGGAGGCTTGCTGTGATTTTGACATTTCGATAACAATCCTTGTAACTTGTGTACTGCCAGTTGTTGTAACCCTAGTTCTACCCTTGTCATTCTTTTTAACAGTTAAAAACTGGAAAATTAACATTTTCAGCCAAGTGTGGGTCTCAAAATTAGTTGACAGCCGTATGGCATATTTGTTTCCATCATCAGATGGCATAGAGTTGTACCATTTCATTATCCTAAAATAATGATATCAATGCAACCTTTGACCTCTCTAAATCTTTAAATCTGATCAGTAACACTGGTCAAAATATCTGACCAGCAGTGACATTGGAACTCAGTTTTTAAGTATCCCAATGTTATTCACATGGAAACTATGTTTCTCACAAGGCCTGCTGGTATGTGTAGGGTTGCATTAGCAGCAAGAGGGAGGGGGAAGGGGGTGTTGTCGCAACAGTAGTGAATGGGTCAGGCAACATACTATTCTATATACCTGGTTGAGGCTCAACATATTCTTGAGGTGAAGGCTCAACAGCTGCAGCAGGTTTAGTCTCAACTTTTTGCTCATAAGCTTTATGTTCTATCTCAGCAACGGGTGCCTCTTCAACACGACTAATCTCCCTGTCTACAGGAGGCACTATTTCTACCTCTTGTTTGGGAGGCTGAGGAGGAGCTTGAATATGAACTGGTGTGGGTTCTGGAGCTTTCTGTGTTTCTACCTCAACAGTCGGACCATTACTAAGGAAATGAAAATATTTAGCAATGCATAAGAAAATAGATACAGGGTTAGAAAGAACATATATTTCTTCTTGCTGGATTTTTAGTTTAATTCATCATTGTTAACACCCGAAACAAATTATTTACACGTGTCATATGATTTCTGCACTTACAATATAAAGTGAGGTCGAACAATTTTAAAGCTACCAAGATTTTATTAATGAAAACAAGTTCATATGGTCAAATAAGGGAAGCATTTGAAATGTCATTTCCAATAATGTTTGAGTGAGCTCTCTTAGGCTTGTATGTCCGATTACCATTGATTGCACCCATGAGTGTGTTCAGTTAAAAATTATCACAAAATGGATTTTCAGCTCAAATTGGCATGCAATGATTTTTAACAAACCTCAAAGGCACCTGGTCATAGTATGGTGAGGAAACTTCTGGGCTTGGAGGTTCTTGATCTTGACCATTCTCTATGACCTCTTCTCTAGGGTCTGTAACAAACCCTAAAAATTTTAAGAAATGTTTTAAAAAATACTGAAACTAAATTATGGATTAGCTATGATTAAGAGACAGACTTTATTCACTAAAATAACTTGGAAGCTCCAACTCATTAAGTCACTTACTGTCAGCTTCCTCCACTTCCCCTTCTTCATCATGGAAAACTTCATCTTGGTATCGAAAGATGTCATTATGCACATAAAACTTTTTGGGGGTCTGTGGTACCAAAACAAATGTCTGCATAAATCTCCTCATTGGTTCGCCATTATTGCTGAGTTCCCCAGTGACTTGCACAACAACTGAATCTTCTACAGTAGCCTGAGCATCAACCTGACGGATCTTGGCATGGCAGTCATTGAAGTTCAGTGAAACAATTTTTTTGTGGATCGCCTAAACAGGTAAAAATTATAAAAATCACTTGTTTTACAAACGACGCTTTATATATAATTCAATGATTCATGTAATAACTGCAAGTTGATGCACATTGTTATAGAACAGATCAAGCCTATACAAGTAACAAGAATACTTCAGTTTGAGCAAATTAAAACTTTTAAAAAGAGTCTGTACAGTACTCACCTCTTGACCTATTACAGGTGGCTGCTCATTACCAGCTTTCTCAACTCCTCCATGCACAAATGCAGAGTTATTGCTGTAAAACCTAGGACCATTTTTAAAAAAATTAGAAAATGTGCAATATGGTCAACAAATACTGTTTTTATGACAATATTTAATTTTTCAGATTAATATCAAAATTACTGTACGATGCTTCAAGTTTAATTAACTGAATAAGTAATTTGAGGCAATATGATTCACAAAATTCAACAAATAACATCTACAGGGCGTTGAATAAGTAGTGCTAAAATTTGCCACACATCAATAGAATCAAATTACTTGTTCTGAATCATATTTCAGGGGAATAAGTATGGTGGTATGCATATGAGTGGGTCACAGAAGATTTTAACTGTTTCTCCAGGTACACCAATTCAAATATAGAAAAGTTATTAACTCAAGTCAAGATATGTGCATAATTGGGTCCCACATTTTGAGGCTGCAGTGATTGGCTGTGCTTAAAGAGTTTACAAGTATGTACATGGTATAATGAATAATTGTATATCACAGGAGTCCTAGACTAATGTTCGCTCTTCAAGATTGATATACAATACCATCTGCAATTAACTTATTTGATTAATTTTCTTTATTAAATAAAATGTTTTCATCTCAAATAGAATTTTTACCACCTAACATAAATCAAAGATACTGGTTATCAGATTGAGGAATCTGGTTTAAAAATGGATTTTTACAGTGTGAGATTTCATTTCATTTTTATAAGATCTACTAGCAGTTAAAATTTAATTTTAGTATGGCCAAAACAACTCATTTTCATACATTTTGGCCTACATGTGACCTATATTTAACGAGTTGACTGTGATATACACTAGTGGAAACTTGTTAATCGATATTATAACAGAATAGACTGCAAAGACAAAAAATACTTCTGTCCAAGCGACAGTCATCTATTTCTGGAAATTTTCATAATGGTTAGGAAGTACACATGAAGGGAGTACCTGTCTTCTACATTATAAGTTAATAAGTCATCAACTTCTACAATTTTTTTTTTTAAATGGATTTAAAACATTGTCATTGATGATTAGGGCTGTATTTCCGTACACTAGCATATTTTTTTTACATTTGAATTACGAGCAACTACACACTTTTAAGGCTTGACTCAGCCAAAACTCTGGTTATGAATGAACTGGCGTTAGAGCTAGTAAATATTGTAGGTGGATCGATAATTTATATATTAAATATGTGTTCAATTTATTTGGAAAAGTGAAGAAGATCTCAAGAGGATTAGCAAGACCAGGAAAACTTTTTCCATGACTGTCACCTGACTCAAAATGTCTATATAAATGGTATCAGTGTTGATGTACCTGTGAAGATGAAGAGGTGCTTCATGCAGCATAGTGTAATATTGCCGAACAAATTCCCGGCCAACTTCCTGGGGTCCAGGAGTTTCCATTACCATTGTTCTGAGAAATAAAATATTTATGTTTAAGATTAACAACACTATGTGAGCATACGGACCTGCTTACCCTCGAACTCTTAAAATCTTACAATATCGTACATTAAAGTATCTTAACAGTAAATAAATTAACATTCATTATACATAAATATACATGATGTATACAATAACTACTAGCATCACATATATAGTGGGATCGTGTTAAGCTGGTGTCAAAAAAGGTAACGGTAGGTAAAAAGTAGATGACTGAAATTGCTGCAAACTGTGGTCAATTTGTTTTGCAGACGTGTATGTGCTATACTTATCAATTAATATAAAGGAGAATGTGCAGACCCCATTTTCACAGCCTGTAACTTGTAAAATAATTCACTGTGGTTCAAACTCCACCAGATCAGCATAAAATAAAATTTTTAAAAAATCAACTAATTCACGAACTATGGCATTTTAAAATAATCTACCAAATATATTTTTTTAGGAAAAGCTGCTTTAATTTTTTTTAAAAAGGATCAATATAAATTATGCCTATTCCTCGTTTACTTATTAAAGTTTGATAAAATACCACAAGCTGTGATAGGAAGAGGGTGTATTAAAACTCATACAGCTGTTTTTAAAATAAATTTCAAAGCTACCTTCAGTTCCTATAAAACATTTAAAAAAGGGGGCTGGGTTTGGTACCTCCCCAGTCCCTAGAAGATCATTCCAAATGTAATTTAAGCAGTAGGCTCTCTTTTGTTAACCAAGTTTTAACATACGGGTATTTTGATTTTCAACTAATCAAAAGACAGCACTCCCCCCCCCCCCAACGGTTGTTGGGTCGTGGGGTATCAGCAAGGATGTGTTTCTTTTTTCCTTTCTTTTGAACGTTGAATTTTAATACAAAATAATAATTTAAGCAGTAGGCTCTCTTTTGTTAACCAAGTTTTAACATACGGGTATTTTGATTTTCAACTAATCAAAAGACCGCACTCCCCCCCCCCCCAACGGTTGTTGGGTCGTGGGGTATCAGCAAGGATGTGTTTCTTTTTTCCTTTCTTTTGAACGTTGAATTTTAATACAAAATAATGGAACATTTCATTATAATATACTTCATATCAACCATATTGTTTAAGATGCGAGTAATGCTCAATAAAGAACAGGAATGTTATCAAACACATCTTTCGGGTCTTACAAATAGAATGTCTATTCACCTGAAGTCCAGCACTGTTGGAATTCCCCAAAGCGCTTAGGGTGAGACAACTCTTGGAAAGACCCCTTAGCGCTTAGGGTGAGACAACTCTTGGAAAGACCCCTTTCCAATTTCAAAAAGAATTATGTGACTACAAACATCGAAATCTTTTTAGTACGTTGCTGTAGACGGAGGTTGACCTGGGGAACCTCTGTGATGTGGCCTATATTAATGGAACACATCGCCGGTCTAAACGCTAACCCAAAATCAACCCCCAGATGCTGTTCATTTCTCAATTTCATAATTTATTTTAAAGGGACATTTCAAGAGAAAAATTTAAAAATAATTGGGGAAAAAAAACCTATTAAATACAGCTAAATTTTGAAATGTTTTGAAAAAATGAAACTATGGCCTGTACTTGACCAGGGAAACCTCCATTAACTATATTTGGTGGAAGACATCGCGGGCCCTGCTTCTAAATATAGTTTTTGCCTTTACTTATATTGTTTTTATCGTTTGTTCGCCGAAGAAGGCTTCTTTCCGACACATCCGTTGTTTAATCAGTGTTTAAGGTTTTCCCATACTTTGTTTAGCTGCATGAAAATGAATGAATTGTAACAATGAATATTAAATAAAAATAAACTCTGTTTGACTGTGACTTCAAATCAGATAAAAAAAATAACAATTGGTCTATTTTGTTCAATGTCCATGTCCCATGTGGATAAGACAGTGGCAGCTTTGAAAGCTTGATTGTGGATGGTGACTATGGTAATCATTTTTTTTTATTATTATTTTAGCTACACAAGACAGGCAAACCAGTTAGGGCCTGCAAGGTGAACAATGAATTAACCGGTGGACCAGAACAAAAAAAGTTGCCAACAAAGGCGTTTTTGAGGGGATAAATGATAAAAATCAAACTGAAGTGAATTACAAGCAATCATTTAACAAAACGGCAAGCATGGTGTAGAAAGTTAACTAAAATTCGTTTACGGCTGAACATTTCCATTATAAATATTAATAAAGTTTGTTTAGTCCCAAAAATAGTCGGAACACATTGTAAACAGCCATGGTGGACTTGGCGAGAACTGGTTGCCAAAAGATAGTAAATTAGTCATCTCTAAATTAAAAAGATATTATACTCTTACTATATCTATTACCGCCAAAAATAAGCTAGTTAATATTTTTTTACATGTACAATCGTGTATTGCTAATGTTTATCATTTAGAGTGCACTAATACTTACAAAAATAAGGAATTTCTCTCCTAAAAATGTTATCCCGTACACATGGGATGGTGCGCAGATACGGTCTAGCGAAACAACGATCTGCGCACTTGGGACTCTCGTGAACTACGTGATGAAGGCCCCATTTCTCTCTGAACATGTATTACGATGTAAATTGCTTACTTTAGGAATTTCATACTTAGTGAAAATTAAATTTAACAGATAATATTGGCACTTTAATTAAAAATAATCTTGTATTATGTCATAAAATGAGACCCATTCAATAATTTATAACAGTAAATTGATTTGTTAATAATTTGTATTTATGCAAGAAACGGGCCGTATCCGGTAAAAATTTATAATAATGTATTGTAATTATTTATTAATTAATATTACAGTTTATATTTTAAATAAAAATCTTAAAATATAATAATATAAAAATATATTAAAATTAATTAAGCATTATATTCATTTTGTTAATGAGATAATAAAAGAAGCGCATGCGCGAACTCCTTAACAACAGAATCGTTATTCATCCGTCTTGAATTCAGCGGCATCAATTCCACACAAAAAAACATTCATAGTTTTAGCTAGGTCCTGAGTGATGAGGGCAGGGTTTAGTACTCAAGTTAAGGAATAGATATTTAACCTTATACTTTCCAAACATTATTTATGTTACAATAATCATATTTAAAAGAAAAGAATGGCAATGAATATGCATATGGAGGCGCGCCGCCGCCAAATGTTCATGGAGAGGGTTTGTGAAGCAAGAAGACGAATGGCTCTTGCCCAACAACAAGACAATCAGGTGAAACATAAGTATAAGTTTATACTATAAGAGACAGTGAACTGAAAATATTTTTTTTTTAAAGATTAGAATATTAATTATTTATGACTTGTACTTGTGACAAAAATATAGAACGCTGCTCGCAACCCACGCCCACAGACACAGAGATGACAAATTATATGGGCAATTATTTTTTTATTATGAATTATTATTATGGCTCTTTCATTTATCATTTAACCCCTTTTTTTTATAAAGTAAAAAGGCTTAAAAATTACTTCTATAAATAAATACTGTGAGTGGGAATACAATTTATGCATTGGCTACATTTAAAGTGGATATTATTAACAAAGTAAAGGATTATCAAACTGCGTTAACTTTACCACAGTCAACAGCTGTAATCTGGACCTTATTTTAAAAAGCAGCTGACATCAGTGATGAGCTTTGTAAATATATTTTGTTTAAAGTCTTGTAATAACTAATGAAACTACATGAATTTCCTTGTCTAGGACAAATGTTAGGGAGAATGCTTGTCCTTATCCTTATGAGTATAAGCCTTATGGTTTGGATATTCAATCTCAAGCCTTAACGATGTTTTGCCTCTTTTTATTTGTTTTATGCAAGATGTTTTATAATTAGTTTATTATATTTCTCTATATTCAGTTGTTAAAGTTATAATTTAGTAATCCAGCGTAAAAATATACAATTATTACTATTTATTATTGTATAGGCATATTAATTTATAAATACATTAACATTGGGCCTTGGGTTCTTAGCCCTTTTGCTGTGCGCCAACCTGTTAGGATTTCAAAATATTTCCCAGACCCTCATCTTGAATTCAAACATATTTCTCACACCCCATGAATTATAATATGCTTTTTAAACAATGAAAATAACCTGATTTTTTTCATGCATCCCCAGAGGGTACTGGCACTTCTGGTTAAAAATCCTGGCATTGCTTTAGGCCTGTTCTGTGCAGAGTATTAATGTTTTAACTATTAACCTTAACAAGATTGCCAGCCTTTAAACAATGTGCCCTGCCTATATGGATCCAAAACAGAACATATGACTTCCTGGCTATCATATGAAAAATGTTTAAATTTTGCCATTCATAATATATGTTTATCTCTTACTCTTAAAATTGTTAAAAATCATTTTCCATTGCATAATAATCTGATTTTGTCTTATTGCTCTTTTTAAAATTAATTTATCTTATTAAATTTATGAAAATGTACATTCTAGGGAGGAACTTCAAGCAGCTTTTCTTCACAATCCGACCCTATGGTTTGCCAGGAACAAAGAATGTCTAATCAGACTAGGTGATTACAGATTTCTAATAATAGTATTAATAGTGATATAAACAATACTTTATTTATCTAAAATATACATTTGATTTTCCACAGAAGTTATATAAATAGTAAACATTTTTTTGTAATGAAAATAACATATTTATCAAGCAGTTGATGGAGAAAATGAAAGTTAATGTCATTTTCAGATTAAGTTAAACTATGGTAATTAATAAATATGATTTGTGTGTTTTAAAATACGGTAACTCTGCAAATATTTCATAATTCATTAGGGCATGCATGACTTCAAGGTGAGAAGATGTTAAAATTTTTTGGGGTTTGAGATTTTTAATATTACTGATACTTTCCATAATGGTGTTTCTTTTCTGAAATCATTTTTGTTTTGTAATTTTTGTTAGCTTTGAGTTACTGCTATTTATGTTTTTTTTTTTTTGTATTTGGAAAGTTTCAGTTTGTAGAAAGACTCAACAATTGTGGGTTTTTGAGAAGGTGGCTTATGATCAAAATTTGAAATTTTACTCAGCTATAAATTAGTAACGTACAAAAAATTATTTAGCTTTACTTGCTGCATATATAATTGTCAAAACCATTTAAACATTTGATAATTTTGTAGCTGCTATAAAATTTCTGTTTAGTGTGATGTAGTTAAAAGGTATGAACAGTCTTGGTATTCCGGTTCCGTTCTTTAAGTTTAAGTAGAGGTGAAAGTTGAAAAAAGCTTGGTCTTCAACACTCAAATGTAGTGAAATGTGATTTACAGTTTGTTATGACGACTCATTTGCATTAACATTCCAAATAAAGTTGAGAGGTTAACCGGACCGCCCCCCTACTGAACATGTTACATTAATAGTAGTGAGTGAGAAAAAAAAAAGCTGTCACATAGCAAGCGTCATCGTGGCGGTTGAACTCAGGTAAAAAGGTTGAATCGTTTCTTTAGTGGGAGGCGACTATTATATTAATCAATAAAGAACCACTGGGTGTGGTGTAAGGCTGCCTGTAAGCCTATTGTTTAAAGGTTGGCAGGTAGGGTTTTGGAATGTTGTTAGGTTGTTTAAAGACCGGCAGGTAGGGTGTAGGACTGTCTGTAATCATATTTTTTAAAGGTCTGCAGGTAGGCTGTAGGGCTGTCTGTGGGCCTATTTCTCAAAATAGCCGGACCTGTTGTGACAAAATTTTACCCGGTTAAGCTATACTTATATAAGTATAATAATATAAAAATATAATAATATAAGTATAATAATATAATAATTATAATATATATATGGATATAAAAGATGAGCTACAGTGACATACCGCCAAAGAGCCTATACGATTTAAGTACATTCGGATTCCTAAAAACAATCATAGTTATTTTCTATTATTTTACGGAAATCGAATAAATTTAAATGCATAAAAAATATTTTAAATCCACTTTAATTTGATTAAAAGTTAAGTTATATTATTATAAATTACAAATACATTTAAAGTATCAACTGAGGAACTATTTTAAGCATTTTATATGTGTTTGAACGTTATGAAAAAGTAAAAAAATCATGATCAAAGAATTACACCGTAATCACATTTATCGGGAAAACCCAAGTATCAGTCGTTTTTAGTGCGTTGTTATTATTGCGAAATAAAATTAAAACTAATTTGTTCTAAGTTATCAGCAAATGAAGTCATAGTGCAAATAGCCTGTTTCGCCAAAACTCTTAGGTTTCTTTAAATTTAATAACCGCGCGTGACAAAACTGATAATGTATTTTCCCTTCTTAAAAGTAAAATTAATAAATACAATTGATTGCTTTTTAAATTGTTAATAAAACACACACACATTTTTACTTTGTATATTTATATTTTGTACATTTAAAAAGTTTTGCGTTTTTTTTTAATTCCAAAAATATACTTTAATTAAATTTATAACGTAATAAAATTTAACCTTTAAATATAATCCTAATAAGAAAATGCGGTTTAAGTCCATAAGTGCAGCGCAACTCCATAGCTAAATAGCATTTGCTAATCCACTTATACCTCATTAAAATAAGAAAGAACCATATGAAGTGCAAAATATGTTAGTTTGGGTATGGAACGGACTACAATCCGGTGAAAGATTTTATAAATTTATTTAAATCTGGGTGGAGGAGAGGTTGGTCACTTTGCCCCATGCAGTACAAGATACGTCTCAAAATAAAGGAATGAATTTGATAAATAATTTAACCTTTTTGGGTACATTCATATCGGAGGTAGGAAATAGGATGTGTACATTTTTACATGTATGACAATATATTTAAATCCTATGGTATTACATTTTTGAAAAAAGAGATGCTACATTCTCTTTTTACAAATATGGGTATGTTCAATTTGTCCAAGGCAGCACAAGATACGTCTCAAAATAAAGTAATGATTTTGATAAATAATTAACCTTCTTGGGTACATACAAATCGGAGGTAGGAAATAGGATGTGTAAATTTTTACTTGGATAACAATAATAATATATTAAATCCTATGGTATTACATTTGTGAAAAAAGAGGTGTTGCATTCTATTTTTAAAAATATTTGTACGTTCATTTTGCACAAGGCAGCACATGATAAATGAATGAATTTGATAATTAATTAATTTTCTTGGGTAAATACATGCCGGAGGTAAAAATAAGATGTGTAATTTCTTACGTTGATGACAACAGAGTTAACTCCTATGGTATTACATTTGTGAAAAAAGAGATGCTACATTCTCTTTTTACAAATATGGGTATGTTCATTTTGCCCAAGGCAATACAAGATATGTCCCAAAATAAAGGAATTAATTTGATTTATAATTAACCTTCTTGGGTACATACATATTGGAGATAGGAAAAAGGATTTGTACATTTTTAAGTGAATGACAAATATTTAAATCCTATGGTATTACATTTGTGAAAAAAGAGATGTTAAATTCTCTTTTTACAAATAACATATGTTTACCAATTAAGAAAATCAATGGCGTTAACAAATCTGGGATAAATTTATGTAAGTATATCCATAAATATCAAAAACCAATCATTTAACATACTTGAAAATCAAATTTTGACAAATGAAGATGGGTTAATATTTTCTTTTTTTTTTTTTAATGAAAATATATTTTTGTAGTTACTTTGCAAAGCGTAAAGAGCTGTTATTTTTATGAGACTAACAATTTAATTTTTTTTAAAGACAATCAAATCTTTTATAGGCGTGAAAAAAAGTTGCGAGATTCTTCTTATTTAAAATAATTCTTTGTTTTACGATTTTCTGATAATGTATAATTTTTTTAAAAATGCAAAAATATGTTTAAATTTTTGATGAAAATATCAATTTGTATCAAATTCCTGTAATACAAAAATATATCTATATCATTTATAGAGTTTTTGTTTTAAATTTAAGATTAGGTTTTTTAAAAATTTTGAGAGAAAAAAGTTGTAATTCAAGGGCACGAAAAGGGGTAAATCTAAAGTATTTCTCTTGCGTAGAAATTGTCCCTCAATTAACTTCTTTGGTGACAAAAGTGATATAATTAGTGATAATTTAGACTGGGTAATTTAAGGTCATGTTAAGAGGGGGGAAAGGTCGTTAAGGAGCGTGAAAGGGTGTAGGGTACGCGTATCATATTCATATATAGCAGATATATTTAATTCTCAAATTTTAATGATGTTAGAAACGTAAATATCATTACATTTTAAAAGTTATGAATTGGGATAAGTTTTTGCAATAGCAGTTAGAAATTATCGCAAAGGATCTACCATTATTATCCTGATAACATTGGGTCATTTACTCTAGTAAATGTGCTAGGCTTACCATAACACTAAATAAACAAAGCAATTTAAATAAGTTTGGCTTTCTTAAAAACAATTCTATTATTTTACGGAAATCGAATAAATTTAATGTGCAAAAATTAAATAAATCTTGTTTTATTTTAGTATATGTTTAAGTATTGTTATTAAAAATTACTATGTGTAAAATAACAATTAAAGAATATTTTTAAAACATTTTATCTAAATTTGAACGTAATATATTTTTTTATCAATAAATTATGATCTAACAATTATTTTCATTTGATCATAATCATTTATCGAGAAAGCCCAAACATCTGTTCGTTTTGAGTGCGATAGTAATATTGCAAAGTTTCATTAAAATTAATTTGAACTAAATTTTTTCAAACAATAACAAATTAAATTTTTTGATTGAGCTCAAATAAGGAAAAATTATATTAATTTCAAAAGATTTAAACTTGCAAAGAAAAAGCTTTAAGTTTCTTTGATTTAATACTTGTGTGTGACAAAACTGACAATGTATTTTCCACTTTTTCCCCAAGTGAAATTAATAAATATAATTCATTGCTTTTTTAATAGTTAATAAAACACACCAAATTTTAGCTTTGTATTTTTACCATTTAACAAGTTTTACTTATTTTTCATTCCAATAATATATCTTTATCAAATTTATAAAGTAATAATAACTTAACTTTTAAAAAGAAATTTTAACAAGAAAATACCAGCGAAATTTCTTGCCAAATAGCACTCACTAAATCACTTATCACTCATCCAAACGAGAACAATTATATGAAGTTACAATTGGTTTATTTTGATATCAATATTTCAAAACCTAATTGTGTGACATATTTTAATGTTAGTATAATCTTTAATGTTAAACTAAATAACCATATTTCAATATACCATACAAAATTATGTGGAGAAATATATACATTTTTATTAGAAAATATAAAGCATTGTGTGGTAAAAGGGATCTGGGACTTAAGAATTTTAAATTACGCTAAGTTTAGAGACATGCAAAAAGATGTGGTAGCGTACCAATGGAGCTACCATCTAGTGGATGATTTTATTTTTTTTTTTTTAATTAAAAACTGGGTGGGGGTTTGTTTTGAATAAAAACTTTTATTTTGCCCCAGGTGGCACAAGATAAACCTCAGAATAATGGAATGAATTGGATAAATAATTAACCTTGTAAGGAACATATATCGAGGGTAGGAAATAAGGATGTGTAAATTTTTATGTGGAATACAATATATTTAGAGCCAATAATATTACAGTCATTTAAAAAGAGATGCTACATTTACAAATAAATATATGTTTACCAATTACGAAAATATATTTCAATGGCATTGACAAAACGTGGGTACATTTATATAAGTATTGCCATACCTAAAATAGCAATATCAAAATCCAATAATTTTTAAAAACACTCAAAGCTGTTACAAGTGATTAAGAGTTTCTTCTTTACATAAAAGCATTCTTTGTTTTGCGATTTTACTATTAAAAATAAAGGTAGAAATGTTTAAATTTTTGATGAAGATAATATATAATATATAAAATTCTGTTGTTGTAAAATATATTTAAAATGGTATATAGATTTTTTCGTTGTAAATTAAGGGTGATGTTTTACAATTTTAAGAGAAAAAAATGTAGTTCAAGGGCGCAATTAAGATGTAGGGTAGGCAAATATTATATAGCAGATAAATATTTTTCAAATCAAAATGGAATTTTGTTAAGTAATTACAGTAGTAGGTAGAATTTTTTTTTTTTAAAGTAATTCTTAATCATTTTTCTATCAACTTTATTTAATCAATTTGTTTATAAATTATATATATATTTTTTGTGACATATTTAGTATTTAAACAAAGATATGGTGGTTGCCAAGACTTCAATTTTTAGATAAAGGGCATATTAGGTTATTTTCTAGCTGTTAGTTTGGTAGATTGCAAACGGCAGTGGTGCAATGCATTGCATGTTTTCCTGTTTATAAAAGTGTAAGTTTGTACACAAAGATTAATTTGATAAAAATTTTATGTGCATTTAAATCACTTGTGCATCATGCTCTGCCTTAATTATATAGATAGAAGATGATGTGAATTAAAACGATGCATATTTATTTATTTATTTGGTGTGGGTGGAGATAGAAAGTTGCTTTAGTAGATAAAATTTAATGAAGTTTGTGATTAAGGGCCTCTTGGCTGTGCCCATGGTCATAAGTAGGATATGACTGAATAATTACATGTACGCATCACCATAAGTGTTAGGGGTGTGGGCCAGCTGGAGATTGCTTAGGACAATTTTACACATTTAATCACCTTTTTCAGATGATACAAAGCTTCATTTTTTTTACCAAATTATGCAATTTTATAACAAACTCTCTCTGAAAGTCTCTGTATATGAATTTCTTGGAAACTATGTTATTATATTCTATCATACACCCAGTTATAATTTATTTAACTTATTTTCAATCCATTAAACCCAAATAGTAGCTTGGTGAAAAAAAAAAATTTCGACATTAAATTACAATACTTATAACAACCGGTATACAATTTTAAAAGCACACAAATATTTTTCATAAAAATAATAAGTAGTGATTGATAAATAATTAGTATCAGCCAATTTTTATATGTGCAAGTACGTCCTTGTTTTAAGTCAATAAACAAGATTTAATTAAGATTTATCAAAGACTTTTTAAGCAAATTTTACATGAATGATTATATTTATTAACCATTTTGAATACAATAAAGCCGCAAAATACAAATTGAAAAGAAAAATGAACCAAACCTATACTATAAAAAAAACTTAAGACATTGATACACACTAATGCATGTATGTGTTGGATCATTGTACGATTTTAATTAATTAAAATTTTGAATTTAAGAAAAGTAAAAATACATAAAGCTTTCAAACCTAAATAAAATCACAATTTTCGTGAGAAACATTTATGAGGTACAATAAGTCACCCACACAATAAACAAGATTTAATTAAGATTTATCAAAGATTTTTTTTTTTTTTTTTTTTTTAAATTTTATATGTTGAGGAGGAAAACAAAAGATTTATTTTTGAAAAGCTGGATAATCCAAAAAAATTTTTATCCAAAAGTGCTGTAGGAAAATTTTTTTTTTTTTTTTTTTTGTTTTTTGAATTTTTTTTTTAAATTTTTTTTTTTTTTTTTTTTTTTAAATGTTATATGTTGAGGAGGACAACAAAAGCTTTATTTTTGGAAAGCTGGATAATCCCAAAGAATTTTTATCCAAAAGTGCTGTAGGAAAATTTGTTTGTGATTTTATTCAGAGTGACATTGTCTCCAGTAGATCGAAGTACAGAGAGCCACAAGCATAGACTACACTCGATACCACATTGTGACAAGGCTTATGCTGTTCTATACCCTGGTTCTGAAAACTTAGATTACACCTTGCTTGATGCACGCAAGAATCGCAGAGAAAATAGTTATATTGATAGCTATGAAAAATATAAAAAAGTGAATGGGAACTTTCATTTTGAAGCTTTTCAAGCATCTAAAGTTAATGACTGCTAAAACTATATTCGGCTTGTTAGAATGCAAGTATTTTTTTGTCCATTTAGTTGATCTGTGCATCAAGTGCCCCACGCCCATATGCACTGATAGAGCTGTATTGATAGATGTAATTGATGTTTAATCCGCCATGACTTTGTTCTTTAATCCAGGGTTAGAAAATTAAAATCAACTTAAGATGAAGGTCCATGTAGCAGTTTTTACCTTTTTTCTTATTCAGTTTGAGCAAATTCGTCATAGGTTCTAATGAAAATTGTAATGTGACGGTGATATATTTTTAAGTGGAGAAGGCCTCCTTAAAATCTCTAGTCTTATTCTTGTTCCCAGGCAAGATATGGAACAAGAGGATGAAAATGTGGAGTCCTATCCTTTAAGACAAACCTATCGCCCAAAGAAGACAAACTTACCAATGCCTCCCAAACCTAAACCCTGCCCATCATCACTGGAAGGTGTTAAGAGAGACCATGTCTATAAGATACTTCATCCCTATTCAGAATACTGAAGTTTTTTTCCCAAAACCTGTCTTAGCCTTTTAATAAAACTGAATTGTCTGCCTCTTTTGACTTTAAAAAATTCAAACATATTTCTTACCTGCTTTATGCTGCTGAATTAAAGTGCATTGAAAACAATTGATTTTTTAAAATTCTGATATCATTTTATGGGCTGAAACTTATTTGAAGTTTTATTCCTTTTTGGAGTCAAGGTACTTTTCCTTTCAAAGCCATATTGTTATTGAATCAGTATTATTATACAAATTTTCAATTTCATTTTAAATTGTTTGAACAGTATTTGAACATTTAATCTTTTTACACAACTTTTTTTTTTAAAAACAAAGCATTGTAAAGATTAGATTTATTGTTTCATTATTCTTATTGATAATGATATTGTAATTATTGCGAAATATGAATTACTTGTAAATAATTTGTTGCTGGTTTTTTTAATGTTAAAAAACTGTATTTGGTAGAATTGAGTGCCCTAACTATTGAGGTTACAATTTTTTTGTTACCTTTCTTTTATTCTGCAGGTTTTGGGTTCTTTTTTTTTTTTTTTTTTTTTTTTTTTTTTTTTTTTTTTTTTTTTTTTTTTTTTTTTTTTTTTTTTTTTTTTTTTTTTTTTTTTTTTTTTGTTTGTTTTTTTGTTTCACTACTGAATGAACTTTGAAATCAAATTGTTTCAGATAATAATTTTAAAAATAAATATGTGTGTTGGTAATATTGAATACCGGTAAACTTTTTATGTAGTAAATATTTAATTAATGGTAACATTGTTTTCTAGTATGTTGATATTGCTCTAGTATGGTCCCATTGTTCTAGTATGTTGCTATTGCTCATTCCAGACAAGTTTTTAACTCAAGCACACAGAGATACCACAGGCATTGCAACCATCTCAACCAGCCAGATGGCCACATGTATCCAATTATGAACTATTTGATAAAAAATAATCAGCCTACAGATAAGGTTTTGCCCCCTCGAAAACCCCATTTTAAAGTTTAGGTTGATATGATGGTTTTATATGGGTAATGTAGCTTTTCATGCAAAATGAATGCAGCCTTTTTTTTTAAATTAATTTTATATTTATATACATTAAAAATTTTGATCAATCTATTTTGTCACAAAGAATTTTATTTAAATTTTAAACAAATTAATTTGTATTACAATAGTAGTAAGAGCACATAAATGATTGCTGTTTATAACGTTAGGAATTCTGACCTTTTTGGCATAATTAAGTGTTTTTTAAATTTATTTTTAAATACCTGTAGCTGATGTATATGACTAAGTACCACAAACTGATTTTTCAAAACAGTCTTACAGCTTTTTTTAATGCTGTCATGTCAAGAACTCGTGATTCTAAGAACTTGGATACCAAACTTGTTTATATAACTCAATAAATAAAAGAAGTTATGAATTTTTAAATTTTAGTATTTTCAAATTTTTTTTGTCACCATTAAAAGTGCCATTTTCGTAAGGCTATATCCTTAAAAGTAAATAACTTAAACTCACTCACTTACACTCAACACATACCCACATATATACAGTACTGATTCAATTTTTTTCAAAGGTAAAAAATAATTCATTCATTAAATTGTATTGTGATAAAAATGTTTTTTCCTCACATACATAAGAATAGTTACAATGTTAATTTTAGAGTCAAATTGGCATTAAAAGTCATTATTATTAAAGCGAAAATGATAAGCCAGTGTCGCAGTAGTAAAACAAAACTCAGTGAAAAAATGTTACACTAATTGTGCAGATAGGAGAAATGTATCTTCACTGGTTGCACAATTCATTCCAATGTTGGGGAAATTGTATCAAGTACTTATAGATGTGATAGCTTGATGACTGAAAAAAATCAGCTGCTGGAGTCCAGTCAAGGCATATCCAAAATGTATATCTTAAAACTCATTTTCATTGACACAATGCAATTATACATGAAGTACACTTCCAAACTTGTGTCATTTCACTGTCTTAACTGCCATGCCAGTCCTCAACATGCAGAACTAATCTGGCTAAAACTCATCCTAGTTAGCTGTCAAAGTGTCCAAAATAATTGCACTATACTCAGTTTATTTTAAAGATTTGTCTTTTCAAGCTGAACCATTGGATATTTTATGAAGGTTTTAAGTAGTTTTAAGGTTAAAATGTCATGAAAATATAATGGTATTTGTATAGAAATTAGCCTATATTCTATTATTGTTGGAAAAATTAATTGTATAATCAGAAAGTAAACCCCTGTATGGATTGTCTTTCTTATGAAGCTTTCTTTAACTTCTTATGGTTACTTGTTAATTGTATTTTTAATTGTATCTAGATCAGTATTGTTATTTTTATGCTGCTATTTGTTCTGTAGGAGTGTTCATGTTTGGTTACCACAAGAAAGAATGAGGAGAGATTATGATCACAGCCGGGAAGGCCCAATTCATGGTCAGTCGTGGCGTAAACTTGAGCAGGAATTAAGGTTCCGGGAAAACTGTCTAAGCTCAAGTGCCTATCCATGCCCAGTGTTTGATTTGTAGTTGAATCCCAACCAGGAGTTAAAACAATTTCCATCAGCTTCATAGTTGACTGGCCTAAAGCCAAAGAAGTTAATTGTTCTAGTTCTATTACTATTTAGTAGCAATGAAAATACCTAAAGACATCAGACATTCTTCATTCAAACATTAAACAAAATACAAATTTAACAGAAAATAATTGAAATGAACATCAGGAAAATGTTCAGTAAAATAAATATTGATTGTATCATATTGTGTTTACATACAGCAATATAAGTATAAGAGATTTTAAGTTTAAGCTCATACCTATGTAACTGTAACAGTATTAATATTCTTATACATTTATATTCTTATTTGACTCATGTTTTGAAATTAAGTCTTTCGTTGAACTAGATTTTAAATGTGATAACCAGGAGTATCTTTGTTTTTTTGGGGGGTTTTCCTTCTAATTTTTTAGAGATAATAGAAGTTTTGACTCCATAATTTATTAGTAGCAGTACAGAGCTATAACAATTGAAATGATTTGGTCTTGGAAGTTTTGAGTCCATTTATTAGTAGCAGTACAGAGCTACAACAATTGAAATAATTTGCTCTTGGCTCTTAATATATTTATGAGGGGTTTACATTTTTTTTAATGATTTTAATGTTATTTTTTCACATGCCTGGAAATTGGAAAACAATAAATAGTAAACATCACATGACTTTTTTTTTTTTTAATGCTAGTATTAGTAAGTGTAAGTCATAATGTGTTGTACAGTAGGACGTGAATATATGGGTTTTTTTTTTTTTTTAATTTATGGTATTTTTTTACAAAATAATTGTTTT
>CAXITT010000054.1:467717-482971 GCA_964033795.1 Lymnaea stagnalis | reverse complement strand
TTTCCTTACTTTTTAGGTTAGAGCATGAGCACCTTGGGCCCCAAAGGCCTTTCCTTACTTTTTAGGTTAGAGCATGAGCACCTTGGGCCCCAAAGGCCTTTCCTTACTTTTTAGGTTAGAGCATGAGCACCTTGGGCCCCAAAGGCCTTTCCTTACTTTTTAGGTTAGAGCATGAGCACCTTGGGCCCCAAAGGCCTTTCCTTACTTTTTAGGTTAGAGCATGAGCACCTTGGGCCCCAAAGGCCTTTCCTTACTTTTTAGGTTAGAGCATGAGCACCTTGGGCCCCAAAGGCCTTTCCTTACTTTTTAGGTTAGAGCATGAGCACCTTGGGCCCCAAAGGCCTTTCCTTACTTTTTAGGTTAGAGCATGAGCACCTTGGGCCCCAAAGGCCTTTCCTTACTTTTTAGGTTAGAGCATGAGCACCTTGGGCCCCAAAGGCCTTTCCTTACTTTTTAGGTTAGAGCATGAGCACCTTGGGCCCCAAAGGCCTTTCCTTACTTTTTAGGTTAGAGCATGAGCACCTTGGGCCCCAAAGGCCTTTCCTTACTTTTTAGGTTAGAGCATGAGCACCTTGGGCCCCAAAGGCCTTTCCTTACTTTTTAGGTTAGAGCATGAGCACCTTGGGCCCCAAAGGCCTTTCCTTACTTTTTAGGTTAGAGCATGAGCACCTTGGGCCCCAAAGGCCTTTCCTTACTTTTTAGGTTAGAGCATGAGCACCTTGGGCCCCAAAGGCCTTTCCTTACTTTTTAGGTTAGAGCATGAGCACCTTGGGCCCCAAAGGCCTTTCCTTACTTTTTAGGTTAGAGCATGAGCACCTTGGGCCCCAAAGGCCTTTCCTTACTTTTTAGGTTAGAGCATGAGCACCTTGGGCCCCAAAGGCCTTTCCTTACTTTTTAGGTTAGAGCATGAGCACCTTGGGCCCCAAAGGCCTTTCCTTACTTTTTAGGTTAGAGCATGAGCACCTTGGGCCCCAAAGGCCTTTCCTTACTTTTTAGGTTAGAGCATGAGCACCTTGGGCCCCAAAGGCCTTTCCTTACTTTTTAGGTTAGAGCATGAGCACATTGGGCCCCAAAGGCCTTTCCTTACTTTTTAGGTTAGAGGGGAATTGTGGGTCTCAGTAGGGGGCAGTTGTAACATGAGTTTCCCGCAACGGGTGACACCAAACTTAGTGACGCCTCTGCCCCAAACCATGTGTTTGAGGGACAGTGAACCGCCCCTCTGATTTAAAAGTGTGAGGATCCCTGGTGTGTAGTAATGATAATGTAAGCAGTGTTAACTACGGTTCCGTGTTCCTTTTAGATTAGTTATAAATAAGTTATATATTATTTATATAATGGAATTGTGTAGGCCTAATTTTAAGCCAGTAGGATTATTTTATAAAGATTAGAGCATGACCACATTTTCAACAAAAAATTAGTTATAAATAAACACAACAAAAAAATGATAAGAACAGGCTAGGTAATAAAATAATAATAATATTTAATTTTACTAATTTGATAAGACTAGAAAATCTTTTATAATAGGATAAGCTTTTAGTGTTATTGGGGGAGGGGTGGGGGTAATTTTTTAACTTAATTTATGAGCCTTCAAAAAATTAAAGTATTGACTTTGAAATGCAAAACATCATTTTTATTCAGCAGGAAAAATGAAGCACATAAAGTTGTATGGTGCAGTTGCTCCATTTTATCACAAAATACCCCTAAGGCTAAGGCCAAAGCATTTCGTCTCTGGACATCAATGGATAAGAAGCATTCAGTTGCCACTAACAGGCTATCACTTCACAGATTATGAACAGGAAAAGAAAAGCTTCACATTAAATCGTCCCTTATTTTTTAACTTTGCCAAAGACTTCATAGATGAATGGGCGCACGCTGAGCGAGTATGCCTATATTTAACATCTTTTTTTTCTTAACATTTTACTGAGATATTTCTTTATTTTTTTCTCGATTTTATATAAAAATTAATGTATAGAGGACATGAAATTAGAACAAGACTATTAGTTTGATAATTAGCTCAGTTTCTTATTCCATTCTTACCTTGATAAATTTTTTTTTAACATGGAAATTGTACTTATGGAAAGTTCGCAAAATTTATGAAATATACATGATATATTTTTGTTTTAAATTTTCTGTATGAAATAGGCTTATTCTTTAAAAGAGAATACATTCCTGATTTACTTGCATTTCGACTCAGGTTTTTTTTTCAAATTAGGTAACATCAGCCTATTTTTTTTAAAAATGTTTGCAGATTGGCACACGTAATTCTTCTATCCCTGCATTTTGGTGGGTTGATGCTAGGACAGACAAGGAAATCAAACTGTCATTTCAACAACTTTCAGAAAGATCTCAACGGTAAAATACCAAAAACTAAATAAATCTTGTATCTAAAGTAATCTATTTACAATAATTTACTCTCCCAATAGACCAATAATCTTATAGTCAGTCTATAGCGCACAGGCCAGAGATGGACAACATTTAGGAGTATAGCTTACCAGACAAGAAAATATTATCTGGGGGTTGAGATGTGCTCACAAGTCATGTCAGTAAGACACTTAAAACCATGTGACTTTCATATCCTACGAGCAACCAACAACAAAGGCTGACATGGCAAACAGCTGATTCAAACCATATAATAACAAAGACTTGAGTTACTATGGATTTTAACATTTGAACTTTTTCATTAGAGGGGCCTGCTTGAAAGTTAATTGAGGCATTAACTTTTGATATTTGCACCACATTCAAATTAAAAAAATGCTTTAGGACTAATGTTTTTAATGGTTGAACTTATCATTAGGGCTAATGTTTTTAATGGTGCACCTTATTTTTAGGGCTAAAGTTTATAAAGGTTGAACTTGTCATTAGGGCTTATGTTTTTAAAGGTTGAACTTGTCATTAGGGCTAATGTTTTTAAAGGTTGAACTTGTCATTAGGGCTTATGTTTTTAATGGTGCAACTTATCTTTATTTAGAGTTGCTAATGCTTTAGTTGGAGGCTGTGGTTTAAAAAGACAAGAGAAAGTAATTGTCATTTTACCAAAGATACCTGAGTGGTGGATTATTCTTCTTGCCTGTATAAGGGCAGGTAAGTTTAACTTTTAAATCTGCTTGCTATGTCTATGGGTTTAAATTAATATCTAATTAAAAACGATAGCATATAAATAACTCTTTCATTAGTAATCTCATGCTGTATTCTTTATATAGATATAACAATATGCCCGGGGACCACCATGCTCAGAATGCAAGACATCAAGCACAGGTTACAGCTTTCTGAAGCCAAGTGTATCATCACATACCCAGAGTTAGCACCCATAGTAGACGAGGTGAGTATACTATCACATACCCAGAGTTAGTCCCCCTCGTGGAAGATGTAATTCTTAGTATATCATCATGTTTTCAGAGGTATCTATTCCAGTTCTCTAGTGGTTGAAGGACGTTAAAACAAACTCAGATTGAATAAAGTTTTTTTTATATAACCTATCAAAATGAATTATCTCTTTTCAAAAATTTGCTTAGTTACTTTTTACCTATTTTAACGATTTTATTTTAAAAAATACCAGTAATTGCTCTATATTACATGTATTATTAATTAAATCTATTAATGTAAAACAAATATAAATGTATAATTATTTGTACTGAAGGCTGCCCATGATTCAGAAAATCTGAAGAGTAAAATTCTTGTCTGTGACAATGGTGAAACAAGGTTTGTAACAGTTTCATATATCTGAAATTAATTCTAAATTTGTGAGTAGCTAACTAAGAATATATAATGGAGATGCCTGAATTTGTTTTATCTTAATTTACTAAAACCAGTTTAAGTGAATCATTTTTTTTTAATATGCTATAATTAAGATGATCAAGCTTCACATACAAGTGTATGGGTGGTAAACAATTTTTTTCCATTTATTTAGAAATATTTCCTGCTCATATGGCAACAGTTTCATTTAAAGAAAATGCAAAAAATGACAAAATCATAATGATTGTATTTTTTCTAAAAACTTACAAGTCAAGAGAGCCATTTTCCTAGGTTTAAAACCCTATTTCCCTCATTACTTTGATGGATCTGCAAGTTATCTTAGGTACATTAAATTTTGGTATGTTTAACAATGACATCAACCCCCCCCCCACCCCCTTTTCAGTTCAATATAGTGGCCAACTTACCTGACCCTATTTACACCACTAATTTCATTAAAAATGAGTATTCTATTATTTTGCTCAGTTTGCTTGCACATTCTAAATCTTCATTTCCCATATAATCTATATTCATGAAGTTAAAGTTAAAATGATTTAAAATATTTTTTTATTGTTATTTTTTCCCTTCATTTGCAAAACAAAATATTTTCTTTCAGACCTGGTTGGTTGAACTATCAAGCACTTGTGGAGAAGGCAGCAGATCATTTTAATGTAAGATCCTTGCATGTCTGAAGAATTATAAGAATATTCATTTAATAAGGAAAATCTTTCCATACTAACTGATATTATTGCACTATTTAAATTATCTGTCATATTCCGTTAGTCAAACGACATCAAAGTTGAGAGAATTTGAGCATCATATCAAAGATGAAATATTATTTTTTCAAAGTCATTATTTATGGGGTATGACCTATTAAAAAGTAAAAAGATCATATGATAACTTTTCATTAAAAATGAAAAAAAAAAATTAGGATTGGATAATAAAACAATGCTAATATTATTTCAAGTATTTTAAGTTTCTATCTGGTTATTTTACTCTTAGTTCTTACTGATCCTTAAAAATATGTTGTTGCTTTTATACTACTTCAAGTTACTACTGGTCTCTCATATTACTTAAAGTAAATTCTGGCAGCAATATTACTTTCTGTACTTTTAGAATATGCTTGTAAAACAAATTCAAATCATGACATTTTTTTGTTTTTCTAGTGTGTCAACACAAAGGGCTCAGATCCAATGATGATATTTTTTACCAGCGGAACAACAGGGAATCCAAAAATGGCAGAACACACCCACATCAGTTATGGCTTAGGGCACATAACTACCGCTAGGTTTGTTTTGTCTAACGAAATTAAATCAAAATTAACCAAAAAATTGACTAATTTGTTTCTTACTTTTTTCTATCCACTTTAGAAAACCCGACAAGCTATTGTGCATTAAGGCTGTTTAATTCCTTCATTTTCTTTCATTATAAACAGATATTTTTTGATGGTTGATTCCAACAGTGTTTTGTGGAACTTGTCAGACACAGGGTGGGCCAAAAGTGCCTGGTCATCTTTCTTTGCCCCCTGGATAATGGGAGCTTGTGTTTTTATTTACAATTCACCTAAATTTGACCCACTTGAGACTTTACAGGTAAAAATAATAACAGGATTGAAGAAAATATATACTTCATCTCATCAAAAATATTTGTTACAATCCCAGCAATTAAACTGAATATTAAAATTAATTTAATTTAGTAATTTCTAAAAAAATATTAATTGTGATCTCTATATTAAAAAAATAAATTTTGTTGTCTTCCCGTCTACCAAAACAATATTATTGTTGGGATCCCCTTATTAAATTATTCATTATTGTATGGTATGAGATGTGTATATATTATATATATTCCTTAGTTTCAAGATAACATTTTTTTACCAAAAATGAAATTAGCAAACTTCAATGCCATGAAACTAGATTTATTTTTAAAAATTGAGAAAGCAGAACTTTTAAAGCAAAAATCAATATTCACAATGCATTGCTATGAAATGTTATCAATTTATCAAGGGCTGTCTTGTTCACTTAATTTGAAGGTTTTAAAGGCAAATTAAAAGACTACATAATAATCAAAGACACTACACTTTTGTCACATATTTATTCATAGGTTCTATCAAAGTTTCCAGTAACCCATTTCTGCAGCTCTCCAACTGGCCTCAGGATAATGCTCGGACAGCAGCTGCACAATATTAAATTTAAGGCATTAAAGAGGTCTTTGGGCGCTGGAGAACCAGTGGTAAGCATTTGTTTTGAGCATTTATTCTCAGTGACAATTTTAGTTTTTTCAGTCTTAATTTTTATTGGAATTGCTTTTCTTTGAAAGGGGAATAATGTTAGATTTAAAGTTTGTGCTCAAGTCAAAAGTAATTATTTGTATTGTATTCTTAATTAAATCAAAACAGAGAAAATGTGACTAAATGTTACAATTATAAAGATCGATTCATCATTTATAATTCAACCCCAGATAATTGATTCATGGGGAAAGAATTGAAATATAAACTTTTTTCATAAACCTATGGCCATGGCATAGTTATTCCACTCAGTTATTACTGTATGATTTTGAATAAAATGTTATTCAAAATGATACAGTAATAACTATGCTTTTGAAACACACACTATAAAACAGCAACAAAAATTGTTTTTGAAACGGCATGAGACTTTTAATTTTGTTAAATCTATTTTTTGTTGACCAGAATCCGGAGTTGATGGAAATTTGGCAACGGGAAACAGGGATAACTTTGTATGAAGGCTACGGACAAACAGAAACAGTACACAGTTTTTAAAAACAAACTCATTTAATTATGTTAATTTTATTATGGACAAAAAGAAACTTTACATACAAAATTATTTAATGAGATGAATTTTATTAAATCAAAGTTAATTTGTATTCTCCAAACTGCTTTAGTTGCTTCTTTGGCATAATACATAATTTTACAAATTTTATTTATAATATGTAAATAATTTTTACATTGCACCAATATATAAAAAAAGTAATTCCCCCTGTTTTTTCTCCGAAGACATTAGTAAGCTGTCGCTATAACTGTATAAAATATAAAGAAGGCTCCATGGGCAAGAGCTCTCCTGATCTACAAGTTGGCATTGTGGATAATGACGGCAAATTGACTGAGCCTGGTACAGAGGGGAATATTGCCCTGTTGACAAAACCAGTTAGACCCATTGGCCTCTTCACACAATATTTGGTAAATTTATTTACAAGAATTGTAGCATAAGGACTTTATAAAGACTTTCCATATTTTCTATCATTGATGTGTTTTGTTTTAAAATCTAAGTTTAGAAAAATCCAATCACCAGAATGATCCAGATCGCACAGCGGCATCGTTCCGAGGGGACTGGTACCTAACGGGGGATAGAGGCTACATGGATGAGGAGAACTACATCTATTTTGTTGGCCGTGCAGATGATGTTATTAACTCAGCCGGGTACGTTGCAGGCATTATAATTGTCTTTTGATGCTTCACTTTCAAAAAAAAAAAAAAATTCTTATTATGAAAAGGGTTTCCAAAAAATTTCACTTTGGCAACCTAATACAGTAGATTTATATATTTATAAATATAGTATTAGCCTAATGATTTTGCTTCTAATCATTGAGTTTAGGTATCGTATTGGTCCATTTGAAGTTGAAAGTGCCTTATTGGAACACCCTGCTGTCTTGGAGTCAGCTGTTATCAGTAGCCCAGATGAGATGAGAGGGGAGGTAATGACAAGTATTACTATGTATATGGGTAGGGATTGCTAGTAATTGCAAATTTAGTCAAGCTATTTCGTTAGCTAATTGATTTTTGCTTCCACTTTTGCATTGTACATGCAGCTGTTCTGTAATTCATATAAGATTTTCATAAAAAAAAGAAACAACTTATGAAATAAATTTTGAAAATTCAATTAAAATTTGTGCCAGCTGCAACTTTTTACAAACTTCTTATGGTTAATTTTTCCATAGATTTTGATAAACGTTTAAAATAACATTCAACTGCTTAAATCTCTAGTTAGCAGAATTCTGCATTGATATAGCATTCAACTGCTTAAATCTTTAGTTAGAAGAAAGAAGAGGAGATAAAATTTGATTCACAGTTCACCCTCAAAGGTTCATTGTTTGGGATTCTTGATTTTCATATTTCAAATCTAAAGCAAAAATAGAAAACTTTTCCTGAAGCTGTAATATTCTTCTCCTTCCAATGGTCTTTATCTGCCAGTAGATCATAGGTCAAATTAACAGATATTTATTAGGCCTTCAAGTGTCTTCAAATCTTCTTGAACTCTTTCCTACTTTGAGCTAATCCTTTTCTACCTCTTTACACGATATGTTAAGGGTCTTCTTTCTTATCTATTTACCCCTGACAACTGCTTGCCTATTTATGTTTGGCATTGGTTTACTTTTCCAATGTCCAAGCCTTCTCCATAAATTTCCTGAATCTCTCGCTACGCTGGGATTGGTGATTTCATCTTGTTACTTTTCTAATTTACAAATATTTTTGTAAGTTTATATTTTTAATTTGGAGCTGGTAATGGTTATTCTCTACAGGTTGTAATGGTTATTCTCTACAGGTTGTAATGGTTATTCTCTACAGGTTGTAATGGTTATTCTCTACTAGTTTTAATGGTTATTTTATACAGGTTGTAATGGTTATTCTCTACAGGTTGTAATGGTTATTCTCTACTAGTTTTAATGGTTATTTTATACAGGTTGTAATGGTTATTCTCTACAGGTGTAATGGTTATTCTCTACAGGTTGTAATGGTTATTCTCTACTGGTTGTAATGGTTATTCTCTACAGGTTGTAATGGTTATTCTCTACTGGTTGTAATGGTTATTATCTTCTAGTTTTAATGGTTATTTTATACAGGTTGTAATGGTTATTCTCTACAGGTTGTAATGGTTATTCTCTACAGGTTGTAATGGTTATTCTCTACAGGTTTTAATGAATATTCTCTACAGGTTGTAATAGTAATTCTCTACTGGTTGTAATGGTTATTATCTACTAGTTTTAATGGTTATTCTCTACAGGTTGTAATGGTTATTCTCTACAGGTTGTAATGGTTATTATCTACTAGTTTTAATGGTTATTCTCTACAGGTTGTAATGGTTATTCTCTACAGGTTGTAATGGTTATTCTCTACAGGTTTTAATGAATATTCTCTACAGGTTGTAATGGTTATTCTCTACAGGTTGTAATGGTTATTCTCTACAGGTTGTAATGGTTATTCTCTACCAGTTGTAATAGTAATTCTCTACTAGTAATTGTAATTGTCTACTGGTTGTAATGGTTATTTTATACAGGTTTTAATGGTTATTCTCTTCTGGTTGTAATGGTTATTCTCTACCGGTTGTAATGGTTATTCTCTACAGGTTTTAATGAATATTCTCTACAGGTTGTAAAAGCATTTGTAGTTTTGAAATCAGATATTATTAATGAAAATCCCCAAAAACTGGTTGAGGATTTACAAAATCATGTGAAGGAATCCACTGCACCTTACAAATACCCAAGAAAAGTAAGTTTTATATGTTGCTATTAATCTTTCATAAATGGAAATACTACTATCATTTAAAGTAAAGTTGCCTTTATCAAACATGTGAAAAAGTTTGAGAAAAACTTGTGTTCAATTAAAACTTGTATATAAATATTTACTTTTTTAAAAAATAAGCAGATTTTTAGATATTTTTCAATTTCTTTTTCAATTATTTTTATTTAAATTTCTATATTAAATATTTCAAGCTCTAAAATTTTTACAAGGACTAAAATTTTTACTCTCCTTGTGTGTTACTGGAAAACTAAAATTCATACATTTTTTTTTTTTCATGGTAAGATTGAATTTGTGAAGGAACTTCCAAAAACTGTCAGTGGTAAAATCAGAAGAGTGGAATTACGGAACAATGAATGGCTCAATGCTGGCACACCCGATCATAGATGAACTGGATCACTTTGAATTGGAGAGATTGTGAAGAATTTTAAAATCATTTATCCTTTATTTTGTTATTCCTGCTTAAGATTTAGAAATGTTTCATATGTCCATTTAGTCTTGTTTTACATAAACTTATATTGTACAGAATATATATACCTATCCCCTAATACATTGAACACAGGGCCTAAAGTTCATCGGCTTACACCAAGCCAACACTAGCAACAGTTTATCTAGAAGTTTGAATCTTCAGGCCTTTAAAGTCCAGGCTCTATCATTATTGGACACACTTTCTGTAAAAATTGAATTAATTTTTTTGTAATTTGTAGGTTTTTGTAACCAGCTGTGTACCTCTTCACAGTTTTTGGTCCACAATACATATTGGCCATGTTAGAAGCATTTGGTTTGAATGACAATGCCCGACTACAAAAACCTTGTTGGGTTGATACTAAGCAGCTTTCAGATCCGAAAAGGCTACACTACTTTAGAAAGTATTTGTAACTCACATAACTTATCATCATCAGTGGCGCTACAGCCCATGTAGGACCCTGGCCTGGTCCAACATATCCCTCCATTCGGATCAATCCATAGTTTCTGCCTCGATGTGCAAACCCCCAACTGGTGTAAATCCTTCTCTACATCATCGATTCCATCTCAGTCTCTGACGACCAGTGAGCCATCTGCCCCTAGGTTTCTGCCTGTGTATCTCTTTTGCTGCTCTACAATCCGACATTCTTTTAATATGTCCTGTCCAGCACAGTCTGCCCTTTTTTTATTGTTGCGACTATGGGTGGGGTCTTTTTACAGTTGATATAGCTCTTGGTTTTTATGGATTCTCCAGACATCCTTTTCCATCACTGGGCTGTACATTTTCCTGAGGATTTTCCTCTCCCATGTATGGAGCAGGTTCTCTGCTTTCCTGGTGAGGGACAAACAGTGTTTCTTTCAGAAATTCCCCCCCCCCCCCGGGGCACTTAAGATTTTTCGGGTTAGTTGATTTTTGTTGGACATATTTTTGCTGGGGGGGGGGCACTTGACTTTCCCGGGGGGGGGGGGGGTTGCCTTACTAGCGTTAGTTGTATACACAGGTTGTTAGAAACAGTAACTATTCACAACTACAAACAATATTTATTATTCTAAAACCCTCCAATTTATAGATATTAAATTATAATGTTAAAAGTGCAGCGTTGATCAACTCTTTAAAAAAATAATAATAAAAATCAGCAACTTAGCTGCTGGTTCTTTTATATTATTAAGCTAATGTGTCTTTTAAATGTCTACTTGTATAAATGAATAAGCAGGTTGTTCATTTAAATCTGTGTTTGCTGACTATGAATGTCGGAGTGAACAAATATGAATTTTCTTTTAAAATGTCAGTTTTCTCACAGCGGATGAAGTAATCATGATTGACTTCCGGAGTTAAAAGAAAAAAAAAAAATTGCAAATAAAATTATGCTAGTTTTTTCTACTTTTAACTATGTTAATAGTTATTACGGGTGCATAAAATTATTATTATTTAAAAAGATTATTATTTATTTTATGATATAAAGACGAGTCCCACCACGTGAGCTCATCAGCTGATAAATGATGTCAAATCTGAAATACAAGAAATGATATTGGCTTTTGTTCAGTTCTGACGGCAGTTTTATTTTTAGCACTAGGTCTGAACTTACAGGGATTTCCCCTTGTCGTAAATATTCAGAAAACTTTTGGTTTTTTTTGGATAAAATATTACTATGCCTGCAATGACATGTTCTGTTTATGTTGACTTAGGTAGGTGGCTTAGTCATACGTCTTCCCAGACATAAGGCACATAACTCTTAAAGAAGGGAGATAACAATCAACAGTAACTGGTGTTTGTTTCTCCCTTTCTTTACTGGCTGGTTTGGGTGGGCTGCAGGTAAACAGTATTACAAACATCTCGGAGTCTTAAGGCAGAAAGCTACTCGAAAAAAAAAAGATGTATTTTTAAAGAAATATATAGTATATTATGAATAGGAATGTATAGTGTATGTATTTCTAAGATCGTTGATACAATATAATTTCTTGACCACTGAGACGATTTATGAGGTCTTACTGAAAAGTTCCGAGGAAGAAACATGAATTGGGAGATGCAGGGCATCCGAGAAAGACACGGAAAACAATTGTTTGTTTACATTTCAAGCTGTTGGGTTTATAACGGCTGTGTGCAAGAGGCTCTACCTGGCTATGTACAAGATGTTCATACTGGTTGTGTTCGAGAGGTATATACTGGCTGTGTACCAGTTCCAACTTGATTGAATGCTGTAAATAAAATAGAAATTCCTCTATTAAAAACTTTTTTTTTTTTATCGATCGAAACCAACTCATTCCTCGCCACCTCATCAGGCACAATAACACAAAACAAACACAAGACTATAAATAGAAATATTGTTGATGCGTCAGTCCTGTTTCATCATCTTCCTGTTTAGTGTTGTGGTCGAGGCCAGCGTTTCTCAAGCTTTTAAATTGGCGGGCTTATGCACATGTTTTTTAATTGCATCAGGGTCCACAGCTACAGAGGCGTAGCGAGGGGGGGCAGGGAGGACAGATGTCCCCGGGCGCCAGCTAGTTAGGGGCGCCAAAATGTGCTTTGATATTATTTTATTGATGAAAATAATGGCTTGAGAGTTGAAAAAAATAAAAAGGGGCGCTTTAAAATGGATCTTGTCCCCGGGCGCGAATTGTGTCCCCGGGCGCTAAACACCCTCACTACGCCTCTGCACAGCCATATTTATTCTTTACACTTTATTTTTATTCCACTATAAATATTCATGTTGTGCGGACCGGCAACATAAGGCTTGCGAACGACGCCGATCTATTTAGCTTCCCCATTCTTGTCAGATACTCATCTTCGCCCCCCCCCCTCCCCGTCCCGGTCTCTCTTTCTCTGTGTTGGTATGTGGATCGTGGATACGTGTTTGGTTTTTGATGGGGATTTGAGGGGCTACGGGAAGGGGGAGGGGCGTGGATAAATTTGGGGGAAGGCATATGTTTCAGGGGAATGAAAGGGCGCCAGTATCAGGAGAGGGTGGTAATAAAAACTGTGGCTTGGGGAGGTTTGGGGGAGTGGATAATGGGCGTAGTGTAGGTGTGAACAGGAAGTGGGTCGAGGGCTGGGATACGGTGAAGATTTTAAAGCTAAACCTCTATCATCTCTCATTAGCCACCACTCAGTTTCCTTTGCTGATGACACTCAAATCAGTGACTCTTGCTTTCCTGATCAACTTGATGCCACAATCCTTCGCATACAGGAGTGCGTGGACGACGTAAAGCGTTGGATGACTTGCAACAAACTGAAGCTAAATGATGATAAAACGGAAATCCTTCTCATCCACTCTCAAAACAAACCTCTCCCTCCATTCGCTCCTTCTTCTATATCTATTGGCAACTCTGACATCACACTCTCTCCCTCTGCCAGAAACCTTGGAGTCACGCTTACGGACACCCTCTCCATGGACAAACATGTCACGAATATATGCAGATCAGCATATAACGAAATTAGAAAAATCAGCACCATTAGACACCTCCTCTCCTTTGATGCCACAAAAACTCTCGTCTCTTCACTCATTCTTTCAAAATTTGACTACTGTAACACTCTTCTCGCAGGCATTCCTCAACACCACATAGACAAACTTCAGAAGGCACAGAACTCAGCATGCAGACTCATTTTTAAATCAAAGAAACATGACCACATTTAACCACTCATGCGGCAACTCCACTGGCTTCCAATATCCTCTCGCATCAAGTACAAGTCTGCCAATCTATGCTTCAACTCGTTCACTGACCCTCACTTTCCTGTCTATCTCTCTGAACTGTTGCTTCCTTACATCCCCACAAGACAACTACGTTCTTCCATTGACAATAGAACCCTCTCAATCCCAAGAACCAAAACTAAGACCATCGGTGAACGCTCCTTCTACTTCCATGGGCCCACGTTCTGGAACCAGCTCCCCTTCCATATACGTCATAGTGAAACCTCGTCCATTTTCAAAAAGTCCCTTAAAACTCATCTGTTTAGGTCCGCCTATGACCTGTGATGCACCCTCCTTGCCCTGCCTCATTTTCTGTTTCGGGTTGATCCTGTAGTATAGGCCAAAACGTGCCAAAGTGTACTCGTTTTTATAGCCATTTTAATTGTTTCTATAGTATAGTAGTTACTATCCTAGTGTCTCATTTTTTATTTTACTTAGTTTACATGTTTTTAATAATTGTAAAGCGCTTAGAGCTTTATTGTAAGCACTATATAAAAATGCCTAAATAAATAAATAAATAAGGGGAAAGTGTTCAAGGTTTTATCAAAGGTGTTTACAGTGCGAGCAACGGTAGTGGTTACCACGGGGGCCGATGTTAGGGTGGGGGGTGAGTAGGTGGGAAGGTTGGGCATCGACTGTGGAATCGAACCCTCATTCGGAAATTCGAGTTTGGTTTGGATTGGTAACAACTTAAGGTTGTTCCGGTAACAACTAAAGCTCGGGTTATGTTCGATAACAACTAAAGCTCGGGTTATGTTCGGTAACAACTAAAGCTCGGGTTATGTTCGGTAACAACTAAAGCTCGGGTTATGTTCGGTAACAACTAAAGCTCGGGTTATGTTCGGTAACAACTAAAGCTCGGGTTATGTTCGGCAACCATTGAAATTCGATATATTTCATTTTTACAAAAATTAGCATTTAACATAGAAATGCACTAAAAAGAGGAAGATAGACCACATTGGCTTTAGCTGTCACAGAAGCCCATAGCGGGATTTATATAAATAAAGGTTTGGGTCGCTACAAGTTTAATGTAAAAATAAAGAAGCATTTGTAGTGGCTTTAATTTGTATGTTTTTTTCTTATTTAAAGGACATACGAAATGGCATATAAATCATCTCAACCTAGAATGCTCACTGAAACCTCTCTCACACAATGTGGATGAGATGTGTTCACAATTATTTAGTGTTGTTTTTGAACGATGTTTTTGAACGATGCAAGTTTTTGTCACTGGATGAAGCAAGAGTCGTCGGCGACAGTGTGCTGTTTCAATTGGAAAGCATTCAGATATGAGCAAAAAGGTGTTGGTGAGGGAGCAGATGGGTATTGACAGTGGCGTCTCTAAAGGGTGGTGGACCGCACCGCTTGGCACCCTCACATGGGGTGACATCAAATAAAAAATACAAATTTGAAAGTTCGTTCAAGACGATGTAATAAGAGATCTATGTAAAATAGAAGAACAGGGCGTCACCAGGGCAGGGTGCCATCAGACAGAGTAGGGTGTCACCAGGGCAGGGTGCCATCAGACAGAGTAGAGCGTCACCAGGGCAGCATGCCATCAGACAGAGTAGGGCGTCACCAGGGCAGGGTGCCATCAGACAGAGTAGGGTGTCACCAGAGCAGGGTGCCATCAGACAGAGTAGGGTGTCACCAGGGCAGGGTGCCATCAGACAGAGTAGGGTGTCACCAGGGCAGGGTGCCATCAGACAGAGTAGGGTGTCACCAGGGCAGGGTGCCATCAGACAGAGTAGGGCGTCACCAGGGCAGGGTGCCATCAGACAGAGTAGGGCGTCACCAGGGCAGGGTGCCATCAGACAGAGTAGGGCGTCACCAGGGCAGGGTGCCAT
>CAXITT010000054.1:444444-460602 GCA_964033795.1 Lymnaea stagnalis | reverse complement strand
CTAATAGCTAGAGTTCAAATATAGAACAATGAAAGTAAGAAAGACAGCACTAATAGCTAGAGTTCAAATATAGAACAATGAAAGTAAGAAAGACAGCACTAATAGCTAGAGTTCAAATATAGAACAATGAAAGTAAGAAAGACAGCACTAATAGCTAGAGTTCAAATATAGAACAATGAAAGTAAGAAAGACAGCGCTAATAGCTAGAGTTCAAATATATAACAATGAAAGTAAGAAAGACAGCACTAATAGCTAGAGTTCAAATATAGAACAATGAAAGTAAGAAAGACAGCACTAATAGCTAGAGTTCATAAACAGAACAATGAATGTAAGAAAGACAGCACTAATAGCTAGAGTTCATAAATAGAACAATGAAATTAAAAAAGATAGCACTTCACTAGAGTTCAAATGTAGATCAATGAATGTAAGAAAGCCAACAATCGGTTAGAATTCAAAAATAGGGCAATAAAAGTAAGAAAGCTAGCAATAAGCTGGACTTCAAATATAGAGCATGCAAATCCTAAACTCTTCTGCTTAAATTAACGGCCATCTACATTTCATTTTTTAAAATAATTATTTTCCAGTTTTCATATAAAATTGACTCGGGCGATTATAACTTTTTGGCAGAAATACTTTTTAAGGATAAACGTATTGGAGACATCAGTGTTCGTCCTTTATTATATAGTGTTTTTATTTTAGGCTAATATATTCAACTAATTTCAGCAAATATATTACATTAATACCATTATACAATATTTTCAAAACACTGTCTCGTGAGAGTGTAATCAATTTCTAAGAAGTATTTTGTATTGTAGAACGTGTCCACGCGCCTACTCTCTAACACCCCATTCGTACCCATGGCGTACATCGTCATGAACGCTAGAGCGCTATACGTCATTTAGGCGTGATTATGTTGCTATAACCACAGAAAGAAAAACACGGATTTCGTTTTGAAAACTTTCTTATCTAGATAAATATATATTTTTATAAAAGAAAATATTGACACGGTAAAGGAAACAAGATGGCCTTTATATTGAGAACAATGGCTCGCAGCCCCATACTGGTAAAAGTAAAAGATTCGTTGCGTTCTTTATCACAACGGCCAAAATCAACAGTGTTTTCTATAGGAATCGGCGTTTCAGTAGCCATGTATTACGGAATGGACAAGGACACATTATCAAAGTATTTAGTCGTTAAAGCCGGGAGGAATGACGATGCTCCGAAGTCTCCGTGTAAAATAAAAGTCCCCAAGCCGTGCGGGGCCAAGCAGCAGCAGCAGAAGAAGAAAGAATGCTCCGATAATCAAGCCAACATCACAACGCAGATGAAGTCCCACACGTTGTTTCTCTGGATTACGTTAGAGCCTGGAGCCGACCCAAGTGCGGTGGCGTGCTCTGCGGTCCGACTGGACGAAGCCATCGAAGCCTCCAAAAACCCATGCGGCACCAACGAAGACATTATTGCGGGTGTTGGATTTGGGCCTAATTTGTGGGCGCAAGTCATGGGCTCTGGGTGCAAGAACTTCTGCTACAGACACAGGAAAGGGAAGAACGGAGAGATGCCTTGTTCCGATGGGGACATTTTCGTGCATGCCAAATGTGAAAGCTACGGGCAGCTCTTTGACTTTTGCAAACATTACATGCACGGCTTCCCAGAATGCAGTATCTTGGAATTCGAAGACGTCTACGGGTAAGTTCTAAATTGCTTTTTTAGTTTAAAACTTTTAAGCTCCTACTTATTGCTCGTACTTGATTGCTCGTACTTGATTGCTCGAATTTGATTGCTCGTACTTGATTGCTCGAATTTGATTGCTCGTACTTGATTGCTCGTACTTGATTGCTCGAACTTGATTGCTCGAATTTGATTGCTCGTACTTGATTGCTCGTACTTGATTTGCATTTTTATTTTAGAACGCAGTTTACTCCGAATGATGTAAATGAACGCTTCCAATGTTTTAGAATTATCTATAGTAAATGAGCGACTTCATCTCCATGGAAATTTAAGTCATGCACCAACTGGTACTACGTGAACCCTGATCTCACAGTAGGTCGGTATCTGACAGATATGAATATTTATGTATACATGTTTGCTCTTGATGTTCTCTAGCTGTGGTAAGTTGTCAATGTTCTCTACATGTGGCAAGTTGTCAATGTTCCCTAGCTGCGGCAAGTTGTCAATGTTCCCTAGCTGCGGCAAGTTGTCAATGTTCCCTAGCTGCGGTAAGTTGTCAATGTCCTCCAGCTGCAATAAGTTTTCAATGCCCACCAGCTGCAGTAAGTGCCAAATTTAATGCCAATAAACTATTTCCAAACAGGTTCGACTACAAAAACGGCCGAGACATTTCTGGCTTCCTGGACAACCAGACCAACCGTTGTAAGGAAGAGGGACTGAAGGAAGTGGCTGTCGACTGTGAGACGGGGGGCAGCTTCGCCTTGGCACAAAAGTGGGTCCATGACTTTTGTATTGTGGACGATGACCCAACAACTTTGGAGCAGTACATTGGCAGGTGAGTTCTGTGTGGTAAATGTTGAGTCGGCGACCTAGGAACTATAGATTGGTAGGTGAGTTCTGTGTAGTTGAATGTTGACCCAGCGACCAAGGAACTATACATAGGCAAGTGAGGTCTGCGTGGTGGCATGTTGATATAGCGACCAAGGAACTATACATTGGAAGGTGAGCTCTGCATTGTGGCATGTTGACATCGCGACCAAGGAATTTACATTAGCAAGTGAGTTCTGCGTGGTGGCATGTTGACATAGCGACCAAGGAACTATACATTGTCGGTTGAGACCAGGCATTACGTAGTTTAAGGTAGTGAGACAATTTGATGACTAAACGAGTAAGAAAACATTGGATGCCAGACAAGGTGTAGGAGTGGAGATATAGTTTTAATTTGTTGTAGTTTTGGCAAACATTTACTGTTTAAAAAAAGACATGTTTAAAATGTTAAAAGTTTATATACATACTTTTGGTATAATATAAAAGAGTTTTTAACTTTTAGAGTTGAAGTAAAACTATCTTGCTCCATGAGGGTGCTTTGGTTCATGAGGGCGCCTTGGTTCATGAGGGTGCCTTGGTTTATGAGGGCGCCTTGGTTCATGAGGGTGCCTTGGTTTATGAGGGCGCCTTGGTTTATGAGGGCGCTTTGGTTCATGAGGGTGCCTTGGCTCTCGAGGATGCCTTGGTTTATGAGGGCGCCTTGGTTTATGAGGGTGCCTTGGTTTATGAGGGCGCCTTGGTTTATGAGGGCGCTTTGGTTCATGAGGGTGCCTTGGTTTATGAGGGCGCCTTGGTTCATGAGAATGCCTTGGTTTATGAGGGCGCCTTGGTTTATGAGGGTGCCTTGGCTCTCGAGGATGCCTTTGTTCATGAGGGTGTCTTGGTTCATGAGAGTGTCTTGGTTTATGAGGGTGTCTTGGTTCATGAGGGTGTCTTGGTTCATGAGAGTGTCTTGGTTTATGAGGGTGTCTTGGTTCATGATGGTGCCTTGGCTCTCGAGGGTGCCTTGGTTCATGAGGGTGCCTTGGATCTCGAGGCCGTCTTGGTTCATGAGGGTATCTTGGTTCATGAGGGTGCCTTGGTTCAGGAGGGCGTCTTGGTTCATGAGGGCGCCTTGGTTCATGAGGGCGCTTTGGATCACGAGGGCGCTAAACCTTCAACTGGAACAGCTTTTCCCCATCAAATGAAAATAAGCCATCTTGTCCTGGACAATTTTATTTCAAATTTTGAAACACAAAGGTCAAACTGGTTGGCACCTACGGTTGCCACTAACTGGTTGGCACCTACTTGTTGGCACCTACTGGTTGGGAGCTACTGGTTGGCACCTACTGGTTGGCACCAACTTGTTGGCACCTACTGGTTGGCACTAACTGGTTGGCACCTACTGGTTGGCACTAATTGGTTGGCACCTAGTGGTTAGCCCTAATTGGTTGGCACCTACTGGTTGGTCCCTATTGGTTGGCACTAATTGGTTGGCACCTACTGGTTGGTCCCTACTGGTTGGCACTAATTGGTTGGCACCTACTGGTTGGCACTAATTGGTTGGCACCTACTGGTTGGCACCTACTGGTTGGCACCAACTGGTTGGTACCTACTGGTTGGCACTATCTGGTTGGCACCTACTGGCTGGCACCTACTGGTTGGAACTAACTGGTTTGGCACCTACTGGTTGGCACTAACTGGTTGGCACATTCTGGTTGGCACTTACTGGAACACACTATCGTGACACAAACTATAGTGGTCCAAACTGTAACTATCTTCAACAAACTATCTTGGACCAAACTATCTTGGACCAAACTATCTTGGACCAAACTATCTTGGACCAAACTATCTTGGACCAAACTATATACAAATGGAGGCATGTTTAATGAACCACGTTTGTGTTCTATTGTAGATACCAGTGCACCCCCCAGCCCCGTCCCACTTTTTTACGAGCTAAAGAAAAAATTGCAAATTATTCAAATTTTCTTAATGTCATATTGGTTGTCACTGGAAAAAAAAAAGGGGGGGGGGGGAAAAAAAAATAAGACGGAGTGGGGGTTAGGAACTTTTAACACCAAAATATTTAGAACGAGGCAAATAGAGAGAAATATTTTTTTAAGCAAATGTTAAATATTAAGTTCATAATGAATCATATTAAAACATTGTTACAAGAGCTGAAGAACAGTGTTTTTTAAAATTTTCCTTTCTACCATGATTCTTTTACCAGAGAGATGGTCAGTGGATCCGAGTTGGAGAACAAAACTATCACAAGTCACGTGGCTAGGATGAACGGAAGTGCCGAGAAAGGAGCCACGCCCATCGTGGAAATTGTCCGTCAGTCTCAGAGCTACGGAACGTTCTCCGACAAAGCCGGTAAGTCATCGGCGTGTCACATTTTGAATTTTTTTTTTATGTGACTTAAGTAAAGGCGTAACACTGGGGGGGGGGGGGCGGCCTTGTGTACCTTTTCGTCCCCGCTGCCGTGCTCTGTCCCCCCGGCACATATTTTATATTTTGAATTTTTTTTTTATGTGGCTTAAGTAAAGGCGTAACACTGGGGGGGGGGGGACGCCTTGTGTACCTTTTCGTCCCCGCTGCCGAGCTCTGTCCCACCGGCACATATTTTAACAGGCTAGATAATATCAGGGACCCTTCCTGCGGGCATTGCAGCCTGGTCCCAGAAACCCGAGCGCACCTGTTGACCGAATGTCCCTCACCGTTTCTGGGCGGCAGGAGAGCCCTTCCTGAGGAGACTGGTATATTTGGCTCAGCTTAGCAGATGGAGCTGGTGGCCAACGTACTGGCCGGGGGTCACATGAGAGTAATCTCAGACCCTCACCAGAATGAGTGCGCCAGTTAGTCCCTGCTGCCCCTAGAATCCGCCTTTACTGCAGAATGGTGAGAGTTTTACGACTCGTGTTGTTTCCTTACCGTTACTTCCCCACTACCACCTCATTCTGTAAGTGGTCATGTATGGACATGTCTTACGTCATTACAAGAACGTTCAAGAAGAATTCAGCCCCCACCCCCCCCCCCCCCCCGAATACAAAATCGATCCCTTGTCGTGGGGCCACTAAAAGTCTGGCCCCAGGCAGGTGTGCCTCATTGGTTATTAGGTTAATCCGTCACTGTGTGTATAAGATTAACGTATAACGTCAGGACCCACAAAAAAAGTTTTAAAGTTGCAATTGAAACCGGAAACAGAATTTCAAACTGGGAGGGCCAGGAAAATGTTTTTGAACGGTGACCATCCTGGTCAAGATTAACATCGCGTGATGCCGCTGTGGTCGAATTCCTTATTTCGTTCAAATCTTCAATGACAAATGAATAGAGATATTCAGAGTTGCCCAGAAACATGAAAATATCTTATGCAACTATGGTACATCTATGGCAGAAGTATGATAAAGCTATAGGGGGTAGTACAGCTATGGTAGAAGTAAGGTAAAATTCTGGTACAGCTCTGGTAAAACTATGGTACAACTAAGGTAGTTGAGTTTAAAATATCGAAATCAACTGTTGCTCATCACCTGTAGCTCATCACCTGTAGCTCATCAACTGTAGCTCATCAACTGTAGCTCATCAACTGTAGCTCATCAAGTGTAGCTCATCAACTGTAGCTCATCAACTGTAGCTCATCAACTGTAGCTCATCAACTGTAGCTCATCAACTGTAGCTCATCAACTGTAGCTCATCAGCTGTAGCTCATCAACTGTAGCTCATCAACTGTAGCTCATCAGCTGTTGCTCATCAACTGTAGCTCATCAACTGTATCTCATCAGCTATAGCTCATCAGCTGTAGCTCATCAATTGTAGCTCATCAGCTGTAGCTCATCAACTGTAGCTCATCAATTGTAGCTCATCAGCTGTAGCTCATCACCGTCGCATGACTGCAACTAACCAATCTTTGTTGTATCCTTCTAGGTATGTTCTTCCTGGCATTCGCCGCGGACCCATCAACATTTGACACGTTGCTCGACCGGATGGTGGGTGCCTCGTGTGACGGGGAGCACGATGACGTCATGAAATTAAGCAAAAACATCAAGGGAACCTACTGGTACTTCCCGGGAATGAAAGAACTGGAGCAGATAAGGGGCGCCACTTCTGAATGAGCTGGCGAACTTGTGTTTTGTAAATGGGCCGAAAGCGTGATTAGGGGGCGCCATGTTAGTTAGTAGAAAGGGGTGGTAATTACTAAGAGTGGGGGGGGGGGAGAACATTATTTTCATTCTGACTCAACTTGGAGTAAGAATATTTGAAGACTTTTGGTCAGTGAAAATCATAAGTGTCCCAGAGATGATTGCTTCATTAAGAAGTCATTCAGTATTTCGGCTTAAGAATGTGGGAGCATTTGACGATGCACACATGTTCTTCTTTACATGAAAATAAACAAAGGCAAGGTATGCTCTCCATTGGTTGATATGTTCCTGAATGGATGTAGAGATGAGTTGATGGATTCAATCCAGCTTTGTATTTTATTTAGAATTGATCGAGTTTGGATTATCTTTCGTTTAATAATCTTTTATTTTTTTAAACCTTCCAATGATGGTAGAGATGAGATTAAGTAGGTCACATAATCTTATGTCAGATGTAGATTTCTGCAGCGTGAAAGGTTATGTCCTTGGTACTTACTGTCATCTGTCATCTCTTGACTTTGAACATCACAAGACGTGCGCCATTACTGTCATATGTTGGACGGGCTGATACCAACGGACATTTTATGATCTTTTTGACAGTGTTTTAATAAATATGTTTATACTTTTCTCCATTGCGTTGCTTCATGTTTACTATAGACTCTATGCCTGTTTTTGAAATACCCTTATTAATGGATTGTGGAATGTGGTGAGTTGTTGGCGGAATGTGGATAGTTGTTGGTGGAATGTGGTTCGGCGTTGGTGGAATGTGGTTTGGTGGAATGTGGTTTGGTGGGATGTGGTTTGGTGGAATGTGGTTTGGTGGAATGTGGTTTGTTGGAATGTGGTTTGGTGGAATGTGGTTTGGTGGAATGTGGTTTGGTGGAATGTGGTTTGGTGGAATGTGGTTTGGTGGAATGTGGTTTGGTGGAATGTGGTTTGGTGGAATGTGGTTCGGCGTTGATGGAATGTGGTTTGGCGTTGGTGGAATGTGGTTTGGCGTTGATGGAATGTGGTTATGTACTGGTGAATTGTGGTTAGGTCTTGATGGTTAGTGTCTGTTGGTTGCGTGGGTTTTTCGGAATGACGTTTAAAGATAGTTGAAATGGGTTGATATGGGTTGATATGGGTTATGGGTTGATATGGGTTGATATGGGTTGATATTGGTTGATATGGGTTGATATGGGTTGATATGGGTGGATAATTGTGCGTTATTTTAAAAGTGTGGTGGGTTGTTGAATTGTGTGGTGTGTGACGTACGGTTGTTGTTTAGTTGTTGCTGTGTTTTGTTGTTGCTGTTGTTGAAACCACCAGACCAATCAAGGTAACAACGTACCGATCGAATGGATCACTAGAACAACTTGTGATATTGTAAATGTTGCTCGGGTTTGAAATGGTAGACGAAGAAAACCTCTCACCAAACACTTTGTCTCCAAACTCCGTCTTCGACCGCTAATGGTTTTCTCAGCTAGCACACTCACAACTACTAGATTTGCAGTATATTGAACAATAAAATTGATCAAAATCAAATGCATTTCATTCAATGATCAACACTTGCATTCTTAACCTTTAGATAGTTCCGTATCACGTCAACTTGTTTTTTTTTCTTCAAAGGAAACATGAAAACAGTTAATAAATTGTGTGTCACTGTCACACATTTTCCGACACTATTTTGATTTCCGCCACGAGTCCACGTAACTCTGACAAACCCTTGGGATGAAACTTGAACTTGACCTCCTTAGGATTGATCGGGAAAATTCAAAATGTGCACTTTTCCTGGGAACATAAAAACAAATGACGCACAAAAAATTGACGTGGCGCTTGTTCTAATTATAACTTTCAAAATACCGTTCAAGTATCTCAATGAGAGAACCTGCTTCTTCTTTTCGAGGCTAATTAACTGGAAAATGGTGGCAATTACATGTTTTAACATTGCATTTTGTAATGCTGCTAATGGCGATTGTATACGATGTCATTAAAATAAACTGTATAAAAGCTGCAAAAAAATTACAATAATTGACATGACCGATGTTTTAATCAAAGGAGGTGTTTTTTTGTCCTAATGACAATGACAGTTATGATGATATGATAATACGCGAATCGTGAGCTTTGGTAATACTTGACACAGAGCCGTGGCATGGGAGTAGCAGCCACTGAGGCCTCATGGAGGGGGCATGGGAGTAGCAGCCACTGAGGCCTCAGGAAGAGGCCATGGGAGTAGCAGCCACTGAGGCCTCAGGGAGGGGGGAAGGCCTCAGAAAGTCTCATAAATTTCAGGGGGACAAATGCTGCAAGGTGGAAACAATTTATTGGAAAATATTGTAAATTCTTTTAAATGAAACAGAAAAACAGCAAGGAAAAAAAATGTACAGGGGTCCTCCAAAAGTCACGGGACGACTCGGTTGAGATTAGTTATTACAATGCAACAAATTAATGAAAGGACACATAGATGTTAGTCATGTGTGCTTGGGAAAGGTGGAGGGGTGGGCTAAACAACTGAATAATAAATATAGTATTAAGTTATACCGTATTTGTAGAGTAGAACACATTCACTATTCACACAAACACACATGTTATATATTGTATTTATTTAAGCTCTACGATTTGTAAAAATATATGACGTGTGTCATTTTATCAGCTTAAAATTAACTTTGTTTATTTTTTTTTTTTTAAATATTTCCAGAAATCTATCATAATTCTCCGAAAATATAGTTCACCGTTGCTAACGTCACAAAAAACCAACGTTATCACTTGCACTAGACGCTAATGTAAGCAAAGTCACGTGATTTAGTTTTCTAATTTATTTATTTATTTTTTTATTATTTTTTTTTTTTTAAAGTTAAAATTGCATCATCTAATTTTGTAAAGTGAACCAAAGAACGTTAGTCAGCTTAGTATTTTTCCATAACAAACAAGACGTTGACGTCATTCAACCTTGACCTGGTGAACTTTATCGTATGTTCCAAGTGATTTTTTTAAAAATACCTTTGTAGTGTATTGATTTTTTTTTATACACATGTGATGTGGGGGGGGGCGGGGGGCGGGGAAAGTCCCAATCATTCACACAGTTCATCTTTGTTAACACCAAGTCATTCGGTTAAAAATAGCTTTTCAAAACGAGGCTGTTTAGTTTTCAGCCCAGACACCACGTAATTAAAAAAAAAAACAAAAAAATATGTTAAAATTATAGGACTGCTAGTGTTTCCAGACAGGGGCGTGTCTAGGGTTAGAGTCGCCTGAGGCGGTCCAAGACCTTTGCCGCCACCCACGAAAAAACTTTGTCTGGGCGAAAATGCCGCCCCACACGACATAGAAAATGAAGCGCCAGGGGTGTTGGTGTTTCCAGAATAAAATATTTTTAATTATTTTGTTTTCTTCAAATTGACAAAAGTAAGTGTGAATAAAACGTGGATCTTAAAACACGCAATGACAACTTTATTCAAGGGTATATCAGTGACGTTACCAGAGTAGGCAATGGACCACTTTGCCAGTCAAATTATGTCACGGGACCCCTTTTTGAAGTCAAGGGACCCCTTTACCAGCCCCAAGAAGTCAAAGGAACCTCTTTGCGGGTAAGATAAAGTCAAGTGACCCCTTTATCAGTCAGATGAAGTCAAGTACCCTCTTAGCCAACCGTGCATGTGAACTAAAGGGGCCCCTTTGCCAGTCAGAAGAAGCCAAAGGACTCCTTTGCCAGTCAGATGAAGTCAAAGGGCTCCTTTGCCAGTCAGATAAAGTCAAAGTACTCCTTTTCCCGTCAGATTAAGTCAAAGGACCCCTTTTACAGTCTGATGAAGTCAAAAGACCCCTTTGCCAGTCATATGTAGTCAAAAGACCCCTTTGCCCGTCAGATGAAGTCAAATGACTCCTTTGCCAGTCAGATGAAGTCAAAGGACCCCTTTGCCAGTCAGATGAAGTCAAAGGACTCCTTTGCCAGTCAGATGAAGTCAAAGGACTCCTTTGCCAGTCAGATGAAGGCCACAAAACCTATCTAAAGATACGTTTTTTTAATGCATCAAATAAAATTCCAAAGGAAATGCAGCACAGGGACCCCTCGAAACATGTCCACAGACCCCAGTGGGTTAAAGAAGCCTTGCTTTATAGACACTCATTTATATTCCCTTTATAGAAGCGGTTCTCGAAAGGGGATTGACCAGGGGAGTCGCTGAAAGGCACGTTAGAATATAGGGAGTGGGTGCATACTCTACTTAATCTATGACATACTCAACGCTTATAAAGTGTCCACCGGGAGTGTGGTTGGTATTTAGTGTCACTCGCTATGTGGAGTAGTCTGGTTTGAAGCATTCTAATTTGTAGGCACTGGGGCCAGTCGAGAAGAATTAGTGCACTCTGCCGAGAACTATCTCAAGAACAAGATATGCCTAGTTAATGGGTAATGCGCCCTTAGAATCATGTGAACCCAGAGCCACTGACTTTTTTTGTCTCAACTGCCTTGTGTGTCTCAACTGCCTTGTGTGTCTCAACTGCCTTGTGTGTCTCAACTGCCTTGTGTGTCTCAACTGCCTTGTGTGTCTCAACTGCCTTGTGTGTCTCAACTGCCTTGTGTGTGAGTTGACGGAACACAGTCTCACCTGCCTTGTGTGTCTCAACAGCCTTGTGTGTCTCAACTGCCTTGAGTGTCTCCACTCCCTTGTGTGTCTCAACTGTCTTGTGTGTCTCAACTACCTTGTGTGTCTCAACTCCCTTGTGTGTCAATTGTCTTGTGTGTCTCAACTGCCTTGTGTGTCTCAACTGCCTTGTGTGTCTCAACTGCCTTGTGTGTCTCAACTGCCTTGTGTGTCTCAACAGCCTTGTGTGTCTCAACTGCCTTAAGTGTCTCAACTCCCTTGTGTGTCTCAACTGTCTTGTGTGTCTCAACTACCTTGTGTGTCTCAACTCCCTTGTGTGTCTCAACTGTCTTGTGTGTCTCAACTGTCTTGTGTGTCTCAACTACCTTGTGTGTCTCAACTCCCTTGTGTGTCTCAACTCCCTTGTGTGTCTCAACTCCCTTGTGTGTCTCAACTGCCTTGTGTGTCTCTGAACTCAATCTACTCAGCCACACACTTTTTCTTTCAGGAAAAAGAGGGGGAGGGGGGTCCCCCGATAAATTCACCCCCCCCCCTCCCGAATAGAATGTGTACAACAATAGAAAGAAAAAATAATTTTATAAAAGAGTACCAAATTGTAATTTGTAAACAACTTTAAAAAGAATAATAACTGGTGCCATTAACCAATTACAAGTAGTGGTATCCATGAAATATCGCTACGCTCGATATATTTGATGATCTGTATATTTAAAGCTGATATTTTTAGAGGATTACACAAATCGATTATAAATATCGTACTGTTTCAAAAATTAGCCGCGCTCTGTTATGAGCCGAAGTCGTACTCCCTTTTGTTCGCATGTGTCGGTATTTTTTATTTAATTTCATGCTTGCAGCTTCACCCGCTTAAAGTTTTTAGTAACGCGGTCTTAAAATAACTTTACATCAAGGTCAATCATTTGAATACAGTTCTCGCTAAAGGGTATCAACTATGTGCAATCTGTTTCCAAATCATATTTCATCATAAAAGCCTGACTTTGTTGGTGTGGATTGGTGTTAACTATCAATGGTATGATGGCATCATGCTTTAAAAAAATTGCATTACGATCAGTGTTACGCACTGCTATCTATGTGGAGAAATTAATCTTTTATTTAATTAAATGGCTTGTTCCAGAACAGTGCATAGCACAAGACGATACCAAATGATTAAAAGAAACAATGACAGAGAAATACGATACTCGAAACAGGGCTAATTACAATTAATAAGTTTTATTAAGTTAATAATAAAGTACAAAATAAAGAAATATAATTAAAATCATTAACTTACAGAGTACTGTTTTGTTTGTACGGGTACACAGTTGATGTTCATACAATGTGCCAAAAAAAGGTACAACGATGAATAGGAATTCACATATATAAGTAAACAAGACTCTAGCAAGAATAACACACTCTAAAAATAACTCTCGTCTGTCGTCCCGTAAAGTAAATATATTTCGTGGTAAAAATGCTCTTTACCAAAAATCTATCGCGTCTCCCTTTTATAGTCTATTCTACTGATCCATCTGGAACTGCCTTACGCATTGTTTTCCTTTCCAGTTTACTCCAGATTTTTATTTACAAAATTCTACTAGAACAGACTATTAATTTTATTTAGGTCAAAGAGACTATTTTTAGCTAGCCACAGCGCAAATGCGGTTTTGAGCGCGTTTGTTGTCTGCTGGAGTTCACAGCACGGGGAAATATGACGTAAACAAGTCGTCTACATAACACCCAGCATCATTTATGTGTATTCGACTTTATGTACGTTGGGCTAGAAAATTGTTAAAAGATATTATTTTCTTTGGCACAAATTAAGAATTTAACGGCTCATACAAATGGTGCATCTCTCAGCAATGATTATGCCGCGTGTCTCAGCAATGAATATGCCGCATGTCTCAGCAATGATTATGCCGCATGTCTCAGCAATGATTATGCCGAAAGCGTTGGTGTTTTCTTTAAGTGTGCTACTTTCGTAACAAAGTTTACTGAATAACAGAGCTTGAAAAAATAATTAGCCTATATTTATTAGAATTCCAACTGATTTTCCCTTTTTAATATCACGATAATTAACAATCTGTCTCACCTATTTGCATGCTATATTTTTTTCAAATTATTATTTTTTTAGATAAGACTCCAGTAGAAAGCTAAACAAAAAAGTGTTTCTGAAATATTACCATTATTATGCCGAATCCATTTTTTTAATACTAATTATAGAAATAATGTTTCTTTCTCGAATCGTCAATTTAAAAATAATTTCTCTGGATTTGTTGTTAAAATATGTGTTAAAGTTAAATTTGATTGAAGAGGCAATTTGTTATTTTATATGCAGAAAGTTATAGTAGTTTGAAATTCCAAATAATCAGTACAATGAATTTTTTGAACTTTTTTTACTTTATTTTCGTAAGACTTCCTTCAGATCAATCACACATTAATAAATAAATGATGTCATCGTAAGCATCTCATGTCTTCTTAACATAACTATGCCGTTCATACACGGTTGATGAAAATGAGCAGCCCTGAAAACCAATACAAATGTAAAGACCTTTCTACATTCACAGTTTTTTTTCCCCCTCTTTCACTCTGATGAAACTTTATAACATTTAGCACACGTGCTTATCACAAATACGTTGTTGTTTTTTTTTTTATTTGCCTTCCAGCACGTCCAATGACGTCAGCAGTGTTTTTGGGATGAAAACCTTTTTTTTTTTTTTTTTTGTTGAAGGAATGCTTTTTATGATTCTTGTCTCTTTTGGTTGAAAATTCACGAATTCTTTAAGACGTTTACCCCAAAAATAGTTAAATAATAATTCAAAGCTCAATTACTATTTAGTAATATATATTTTTAAATGTATAACACAAGCAGGTCCAGCAGAGGCCCCCCTGCCACATTTAGGGTTTGAGCTCCCCCACTTTGCATTAAAAGTTGATATTTAAAAAAGCTCTAAAATATCCGAGGTCCCCCTGCAGCCATAGGGATTGCGGGGCTAACACAATGGCTATGAGTTTGATTGGCACCTACATTTTTAACTAGCATCTCTTCCATCGCTCTACAATTAAGTGTAAAATGTTTCAAAACTAAATTCAAGTATGTTCTAAAATGCATTATTGTTTGTTGTTTTGTTTTTTTGGTTAAAATTATCAAAAATTTTATGAGTTCTAAAAACATGTAAGGGACGAGAATAATCTAGGGCAAACAGCATATCTTTGAGGGCGCCACAACTAGAATGAATTCAATTTATGTATTGCACTGGGCACTATGATGACTCCAACGGGCGTTTAAAAAAAATTCCCTCCCCGAGCAATAGAAACACTGAATTCAGGAATTATCGAAACTGGACTTCTTTATTTATAAATAATCAAAGTGTTTCTGGGGAGGTGACTCCCCAGACCCTATTTTCGTACTCCCTTTCACAGTACAAAGTTTGCAAGTTATCCGAAAACGCCGCCCCTCCATATCATCAACAATTGACACCTCTGCGGGTCGTCGAATTCGCCCCCCCTTTTCTTCGCCTCTGGCAGAGGTGTAGCTAAAGTGTTTGGCACCAGGGGACAATATTCATTTTTATGCTCCCCCCACCCCTCAACTCTGAAACCAATATTTTTTTATTTATCATATAAATACCACCAAAGCCTATTTTTGGTGCCACCGCTAGTCTGGCCATGACCCACGATCGTTCTCGTAGGTCGTGGTCTGGTGCCAGTAGACATCTGAATCTTTCCTTCCCCCTTTCTCCTTCCTGTGTGGAAATTGTCTGAAAGAAACATTGGCCACACATGTCAACAAAGGTGAACCCATCGGAAAATCCCGTTAATAGCTCAGTGTTTACATCTATAAAAACCTAGGCCGGTGATGGGGAAATCAGTAGTAGTAGTAGGGCTGTTCATAACGAGTGAACACTCAAGAGACAAGAGGTAGTGAAATGTTGAAATCCATTGAATACTAATTAAAGTGAAATTAATTGAGATAAACACCAGGAATCGATGCTGATATTTATTAAAGCAATTATTTCTGAATAGATTTACGACAAATCCTTTTTAGTGTCCTTAATTTCACGGAAATCAAAAATATATTGCCCAGACCTTGGCTTTACGGATATTCCCGAAAGATAATCCGCGCGAGACTTTAATTCATGGAATATAAATAATATAATTGAGTAAGTTGTTATTTCTAAGTTGAATTTTTAAATTTCTCAAGCCACTGCTATTTCTGTGTAAATAGCTGGCAGTTCGTTTCTCAGATGAAATCTCAAAATATTCTTTTCTGATGCGAAGTCTGATGTTATGTATTGCATGTTGGATAAAATTATTAACACTCAATGCATGAGCACAGCTTCACAACATTTTCTGACATGATTCCCTTAAGATATATAAATAAATTTATAAACAGTAAATAGACCCGCGACCCCATTTTATAGAAACAAAGTGACGCTCATCCCCACAATATTTCAGAAAGGCGTTTCAATAGATGCTAAAAAAATACATCAAAATATGTTTCAGGTTCAATAATTTTTAAATAAGGGGCCGTCCATAAAGTATGTCACGCTCCATAGAGGGGAAGGGGGTGTAAGAAAGTGTGACCGTTTGTGACAGGGGGAGGGAGGGTCAGGCCATGTGTGACGTCACACATTTATTTTAAAAAATTGTATTTCTATTTTATTTATGTTGTAGAATTTAATTGCTTTAAAAATAATTTTCAAAAATTTTGTAAAACATTTGAATTAGTTTTATGTCAAAATAGCATGAAATGCGTATCTCCTGAAAGTGTTTTTCACGATTCCTCTCGCTAGGAGCGCTAGTAACTATTCTACTATTAAAGTCATTTTAATAATGTGATAGTTCTGTTAAATGGAAATTTTATATTTTAATACAGTTTAATAGTGAAGTGTCTTTTAGATTTAATTTTAATTTGGTGATAATTTGAAGAAAAAATTTTTCGAAAGTGTGACGTACTTTAGGGGGGGGGG